>JBBPBX010004558.1:56316-76101 GCA_038048925.1 Garcialebias charrua | reverse complement strand
TGAGTGATGGAAAGATTAATAGAATGGAGTACGGTAGATATACAAAAATAGATTAAAATAGTCTGAAAGACACAGCAGCAAACATGCAATAATATAAAGGCATTTCTATCCAGGTTAAAAGGCAGACTGAGGAAGTATTTTAAGATTTCTACATTTCCACATGCTCAGATGCCCAGGCACAGTTAGAACCTAAGATTCAAGAGTTGTCTTGCCAAAAAGATCACACTTTGAACCAACTAAAGGTGACATTTCACTGGGATGTACAAACCGGATTCCAAAAAAGTTGGGACACTAGATAAAATTGTGAATAAAAACTGAATGCAATGATGTGGAGATGGCAAATGTCAATATTTTATTCATAATAGAACATAGATGACAGATCAAAAGTTTAATCTGAGTAAATGTAACATTTTAAAGGAAAAATATGTTGATTCAAATTTCACAGTGTCAACAAATCCCAAAAAAGTTGGGACAAGTAGCAATAAGTGGCTGGAAAAAGGAAATTGAGCATATAACGAACAGCTGGAAGACCAATTAACACTAATTAGGTCAATTGACAACATGATTGGGTATAAAAAGAGCTTCTCAGAGTGTCAGTGTCTCTCAGAAGCCAAGATGGTAAGAGGATCACCAATTCCACCATTGTTGTGCAGAAAGATAGTGCAGCAATACCAGAATGGTGTTACCCAGCGTAAAATAGCAAAGACTTTTAAGTTATCATCATCAACCGTGCATAACATCATCAAAAGATTCAGAGAATCTGGAACAATCGCTGTGCGTAAGGGTCAAGGCCGTAAAACTCTACTGGATGCTCGTGATCTCCGGGCCCTTAAACGTCACTGCACCTCAAACAGGAATGCCACTGTCAAGGAAATAACAGAATGGGCTCAGGAATACTTCCAGAAAGCATTGTCAGTGAACACAATCCACTGTGCCATCCGCCGTTGCCAGCTGAAACTCTACAGTGCAAAGAGGAAGCCATTTCTAAGCAAGCTCCACAAGCTCAGACGTTTGCACTGGGCCAGGGGTCATTTAAAATGGAGTGTGGCAAAATGGAAGACTGTTCTGTGGTCAGATGAGTCACGATTTGAAGTTCTTTATGGAACACTGGGACGCCATGTCATCCGGACCAGAGAGGACAAGGATAGCCCAAGACGATTGAACAGTTAGAGGCCTGTATTAGACATGAATGGGAGAGCATTCCTATTTCTAAACTTGAGAAACTGGTCTCCTCTGTCCCCAGACGTCTGTTGAGTGTTGTAAGAAGAAGGGGGATGCCACACAGTGGTAAAAATGGACTTGTCCCAACTTTTTTGGGATTTGTTGACGCCATGAAATTTTGAAACAACATATTTTTCCCTTAAAATGAAACATTCTCTCAGTTTAAACTTTTGATCTGTGATTTGTGTTCTATTCTGAATAAAATATTAGATGTTGCCATCTCCACATCATTGCATTCAGTTTTTATTCACAATTTGTTTAGTGTCCAAACTTTTTTGGAATCCGGTTTGCAACTCTTGTAGATTAGTTGGGGGCTGAAATTCGTGAGAAAACTGCAATAAAAATGGGTGATTTTCAGTTGCAGTCTTGTTGAATTCTTCAGTGTTTGCAACTAAACAATCAGCGAGCAGTGCGGCCAGACTTTGATTATTAGATTTTGACTAAAAATCATGTCTACAAATGGCTTGCAAAGCTGTATTCGATTATTCACATTATTTTATCTGCTGTTGCCCTCAACTTCATGATTTAATTAGCTGGAGTACACTTATGAAATGAAGATAGGCAGATTTGGACCAGTTTTTCAATATTAATTATTGATAGTTGGTATGGTTTTTAGATCCGGACATTTGGTTCAGACCATTTCTCTCAATGGAGAGCTCCCTTGCAGGAGACAAAATAGCTCTAGTGCTCTTGAGATGGGTTAGAGATGCCCAGAATAACTTTGTGACTACAGTATTTTGAGAGAAAACTTATTGCACCTTTTAAAAAAAACATGGTTAAAACACTCAAGCAACATGAATGTGACTCCTCCGCAAATGTCGTTCGACAGCAAGGCACCAACAGCCGCAATCTAGTGAGACTACCCAAACACTCATGTTAGAAACAAGGGATCACACTGGTTCATACAGAAAACTCACGAGATATAGCGTGAGTTCATCAATTGTTTTGCAAACACATTTCTTTTAAGATAAGAATACATAATCCAGTGCAAATGTGAATTTAATAAAAGTACCCTAGTATTTAAAAGAAAAACAAAAAACTTCAAATATATTATACTTGAGTACTAACCTTCATGTTGGTAAGAAATCTGTCAAGCAAATTGACAGCTTGGACAAAAGTCTGAGTCCTGTAGCCAAAGAAGCTGGTCAGACCCCACAGTTCTTCCACCCTACTGTCCCTGCATTTTGCAGAAACTCCAGAGTGAACCTAAAAAAAAGACCATTGTCTATTTTTAAGAAGTTATTTTGGAAGCAGCATACATCTGCACCAAGATGCAAATAATGGGTCACCTCTGGGGATGTGGACTCCATCAGGTTCAGGACAGTTTCTCTGGGAAGAAAGTTGTCCTCTTCTGCACAGCATGACTTTAGCTCCTTCAAGAGCAAGCTGTCGATGCCCTGAAGATCCCTCATCCTGGAAACATACAGTATTTAAACAGTTCAGCGTGACTTTAAATCAAATAAAACCATCTGCAATAAGAACTCCCCAACAGGATACCATACCATACCATTTTATTTATAGAGCACTTAAAACAGTGACAAGGCCAAACAAAGTGCTGTACAAACAAACAAACAAACAGGCAACATACAAAATGAAGTAAAAAAACAGAATATATACATAAAATCATCGCAGATAATAAATATAACGACCAAACACAGATCATCTGGTGTTGAAAGCAACAGAATAGTAGTGGGTCTTTGGATGAGTAGAGGAGCAAATGCATAACGGTTTAGTCCCAAACCACACCTAATGGGTGTCAAATATCAGTAAAGTTCCTTCACCGTCTAAATCACACAAAAGACTTAATAAAAACCTGTTTGTTAAGACATTATAACGACTGAACTGGATCGATGTTTGAATTTGAAAACATGCAAAAACAGAACCTTAATTTGCCAAAGCCACAGTGTTTCAGATGACATGATTGATCAGCATACATTGAAAGTAGGTCACATAAACAATAGGACACTGCAGAACAGGCTGTACTCAACCAGGTTTTCATTTAAAAAAAAGCTATTTAAAAACAATTTAAGTAAAATATTATTTATATTTAAACAAAGAAGTCAAAGATCGATTTCGGCTAGCTTAGCTTGGTTGCTACCGTAATTGAACCAGCCGGTTTTTTGTTTTGTTTTTTACCTCGTCCAAAAGCCGTCGCCTTGCAGATAATCGGCCCCGCAACCGAACCACAAAGTTCACTTATTCATGACTACATTTTGTTCAGAGATATGATAATAAATATTTATAAATAAATAAAAATCAAGATAATCGATCACAGACGATAAGCAACATCCAAAACGGACGTTCTAGCTAACCCAGGTAAAAACTACATTACCCATCATGCATCAATCTTTGGAACGTTGGACGCAGCTCGTTGCGGGATACGTAACGACGCGGATGTTCACAAGCTACCATTTCAAAGTTCCCGTGGCGCTAAGTGTTTTCATCTTAAATTTTTTGTCTGAACTAGGCAACACGGTTTTGTGGGGCTTATTAAACCCACAAAAACTAGTTTAACAATGTTATTTTGCTGTTAACGTTCATTGTTTTTACGGAATGAACGCTAGCTTGGAGTTAGCTCAACCGTAGCCTCGGATGTTGTTTCCATGGTGATGGAACTTTCTGTTTTGAACTTTACCGCGGTGTTAGCTAATGTTGTCTCTATGTTGGTATGAATGTGAGCGATAATGTCTTCGGGATTCCAGCCGTCTGAGCTTCAGAGTTTCGGGTTAGCCAGTGATGAAGACGTTGATTCTCCAGAGGAGGATAAAGCTCAAGCTGGTAAGCTAGCTAATGTGGTTGAGTTTGCACATACTGCACAGTATAGCTAGCTGGATGCTAAGTTGAACTTACACTTTATTTGTTTTAAAGGAACTCAAAGGACCTTCTTTCGGCTGAGATTCAACAGTCTAACCCTGGATGAGCTGAGGTAAACTTAATAGCCCGAAGTTATTTTAATCAAAGGAATCGCTCATCTGATATGATTGAATGTTGAGATAATATATGTGTCATTCATGCATACACAAATGTTCGCTGCATCAGCTGACAAACTGCCAAGTTTTAACATTTGCTGAATTAAATAATGTGAGTGGTTAGAGAGATAAAATGACAAACCAAAGGTTTAAAATTAGTGAAAAATCAGGGTTGTCTAACATTTGTGATGCGCATTAAAGCTGGCTTTATTTTTCATAGCATAAAATTATTGTTTTTAGACAAACTAGCAATTAAAGTAAAACTCTCAAATTGAAGTACATTAGTACCAACTTAGTCCAGTTTTTTTCTCTGAAATGCATAAATCAAAACATCAGACACATAGGTCTTGAAGTTACATTTAAGCCCCGCATCAAGGTACACTTAGTTCCTGTCTAAGACTTCCAATAAAAATCAATAAATGTCTGCATTTTTTTTTTCAAACACAATATCAAAGGAATGGTCCAAATTTACAACCTTTTATTTCTCGACAGTGAGGAGCTTGAGAAACGAACAAAAGAAACACAAAAGCTGCAAGAGGAGGTTGAAAATGAAACCAGAGCGGCTCTGAAGAAGTTCAGCTGCACTTATGAAGACAAATCACCAAGAGAAAGCTGCCTTAATCGTAGGTTTAATTGTGACGTGATTCATCTGTTTACTACGTCTTGGTTATTCTTTAGTAGACTGAAAAAAAAAAGTGGCTTATGTATAAAGTTTTTTTTATTTTTTTATCACTGACATCCAGAATATAATGCAGTGACTGAGACTACTGTACTGTATTTAAACTATTATCATCTGCACTATGAAACAGACTTTATCAATCAAAATGTTTGTTTTAGCTTTTTTTAACAAAAGGCATTTTCTATAACCCTTAGCATTAGCAACAAACACCGAGTGCAGTATAAACAATATGCTGTTTTGGCAGATGACTCATCTGAAGATGCCTCCATGTTTTCAGCCCACCAGCATGTAGTGACTCAGCCTGTGGTCAGCAGTCTGGACACTTTAAGACAGGCGGTGGTCCAGAGCGAGAGCAGATACTCTGAAAAGGTAACTGTCTTCTGCAGCTGTCTGATTTGCACTGCAACATGCTATCATTACAGCCACAAATCAGATTTGGTATTAACTTTGGTTGAGTGAATGCATACGTAATGCATTATGTCACCTTTTCTAAGGCACATAATCAACCACAGCAAGAAACTTTTACCAGTAATCCTCAAAGAGCCATCATGAACCTGCAGACTAAGCTCCGTGAACTCCATATGGAGATGGATGTCCTGTCTGACCTGAGGTGAACAAACATAAAATTTATTCCCCACAAAAAGTTTTATAAACAACTCTGACCTAAAGGTTTTTGTACTTTTAGATTGAAGGATTCAAGGAAACATGTTGATCAGATGGAAAAGATGCTATCCATGCTGAAAGAGCTTCAGAACATCAAAACATTTCCAGACCAGAAGCTCCAAGAATCTGAGGAAGTGTTGTTAGAACATGACAGTAAAGTTGAATCACTAGAACAGTCCGTAAAGGAGGTTTACCAAACACTGAGGCAAAGTGGGAACACCACCATCAGCAATAATGCTGGGATAAGCCAAGCACAAGTTGTTCATGTGAACAAAGATCTCACCAAGAACACAAATAAACTGCAGAAGAGAAGTTTTTCAGTGAGTAGTTATATTCTTTTAAAAATCATGTTTATGTTCAGTACAATTTAGTGGCTATCCTAAAAGTGTAATTTGATTTTATTAATCTTTTTTATATTAGTCAAAAGAACAACAAGGGAGTGAAAACTATAACGGAGTAAATCAGCAAGGAAGGTAAATATTACCGGTATGTTTGAATGTCGGATCATGCTTTCATAATTATTTTATGGACTACTTAGTAAAATGATTTAAATAAATTCAGCTTGAAGTGCAAATATCAGCTTCAAATTTATAATTTTATCATAGCAAAAAAAAAAGAAAAGAAAAAAGAACTCACTAAAGCGGTGGTTCTCAATTTTTATGTGTACCACTTAAGAAAATACTAAACTTTCTATGTTACCCCCCATTATAACGCACTTTAATAAAATTGTATTACAGTACAAGTTTTTACAGCTAGTTTAGATAGTTTCTTTAGCATAATAAAAATAATATTTAGAGTCAAATCAGCTTTATTATCTTTGCACAGTTAAGTACAGTGAAATTATGTTCTGTACAGCCGTCCGAGATGGATGGAATGTACATGGGCTGCAGCTTCTAATTATTAAGGCATTTAGTATCAAATTTTGAATTCTACTTGCTAAACTTTATTGTGGAAAATAAACACTGACAATGTGTTGAAATATTGTGCTTTATTTATTACATTGGCATTAATTAACATGTCACTTGTCTTACTTTGTCTCAGGCTTGAAGACCTGATTACAAGTCTCAACCAGGAGATGGCGACGTTGACCGAAAATCTGAGCTCATCAAAAGACAAAGGCATCAACCTATTTGTCCAGTTTGAGTTGTTAAAGTAAGTGATCATAATTTTTTTTTACAAATATTTTATGTAGCTGTGTTTGTTAGTAAATATTCTAGTTCATATATTCTGTGGTGATAACTTCATAATTACTGTAAATATATTAGAGAATGTTGTAACTATTAAACTGTTAAAAACATTTAAATGTATAGAAAACTGGCAGAGAAACAGACCTCACTGCATCACCATCAGATCAGTGAACTTCAGTCAGACATCTCCAGCTACAAAGATAAGGTAAAAAAAACCCACTCAATACTGCATCAGCACTAGCCTGGTTAAAACCAGACCCTTGTCCTTCACTTCGCTTCGTACTAGGAAGCGAAGTGAAGGACAAGGGTCTGGTTTTAACCAGGCTACATCAGCACCAGTAGAGCATTAAAACACTCTTCACTCTAATACAGTACATTATTATAAATGTTTGGACTCTCTTTACTTGATGTAAATCTCAGTAAAATAAAGTGGCTCTAAGGTAAATCAAACACGTTTCTGAAATTCTGAAAGTGAAACGAAGTAACACTGCTTGAGTTGTTTAGTCAAAAAATACCTCTTCAATTGGTTTGTAATTTTTATTTGATGTGTTGTAGGTTTGTTTTCTGGAACAGAAGATCCTTGAAGGTCAGACCCAGCTATTTAACACCCAGAGAGAAAGAGAGCAATCACTACAGCAGGTTAAAGACATCCAGTCCCACCTCTGTCAGCTTAAGGTACTGCAGCGAGTCCTAAATTTGTTCATCTGCAAGTAGTTTGTTGCTTTAGTAAATTAAAGAACACTTGTAGAAATTCAAGTATCAGGTTTACTTTATAGAACATTTCAGTATATATTATCTTTCTAAAACGCTCAAAGTTAAGGGTGAGATTTAATAAGTTGAATGGTTTTCTGTGAGGTATGATGTAGGAGCCAGTGAAGCGGTATTTGTGTACTATGATTACCAGCCAATGCTGATTACTTAGAAACACAAAAGGCCACAAAAGCAGTGAGTAAATCTGGTGGAGGGTTTGTTCAGGAAGGGCAAAATTAGCCCACATTGTGAAACGTCGGCTGATATAGCTAACAAATTGATTACCGTATTTTCTGGTGTATAGGTCGCACCGGAGTATAGGTCGCATTGTCCAATTATCACCAATAGATTGGAAAAATCCCTAGATAGGTTGCACCGGTGTATAGGTCGCACCTACGTTTAGCTCTGCTGCAAATGTCTGCCACAGGAGCGCACAGCAAGGCTTTTAAGAAGATTAACACTTAAAAACAATTATTTGTTTGATAAAAATTATAGCAAATATGTGTCTGAGCTGAACTTTTCCTTAATAAATGAACGTAATTGTGAAATGAGCTGGATTTAAAAATTTGTTTCGCCGAAAGTGATAACAAGCCATATATAGGTCCCAGGCCATGAAAAAAAACCCATAAAAAGGTGCAACCTATACACCGGAAAATACGGTAGTTGTTTTCCTTCTACACATTTATTTTACAAATCTAATACATTTTATTTAAACTAATCCAGCTTAATTTTCTTTTCTTCCTAATCTGTAAGCTACTTCACAACTCGCCTCCATTTTCCATCTGGGTCTAAATCAGTGTCTTTTCTGTCATTGATTTGTCTCTTTCCTACTTTGAGCCGTTATTGCAGACTCAGGTTTTTCATGTTTGTTTGTGAAATGACTGCAAGGTTCGAGAGCAGAGAGCCACACCGGAAAATACAAACTGTTGATTAAAACTAGTTTGACAAAGTGATCCTGAACTCTGATTTGGTTATACATTTAGTGGTACACAGTAGGTACGGTATACAGTCTCCTAAAGTTGATAAGATCCTTTGGCATTAATAATCTATCTGTCTATCCCAATCATTTAAACACTTCTCTGTAGAATAAAATGTGTACCCAAAATAAATTAAACTATAATAAAATAGTCTGACATAAAACAACAATAAAGCAAACAAAATACAACATTTCAGCAGTAAATCTATTGATTTACAAACATAATGTTTGTATAACTTCTAACATTTTTGAGGAGTTCTCAGTGATGAGGCTTTTATCAAAGAAAGGACATCAAAGACTCTACTTCCTCAGACGGCTGAAACGAGCTGGTCTGAGAAGCTCAGTCCTCACCTCGTTCTACAGGTGTGCAGTGGAGAGCGTCCTGTGCTCCAGCATCAACGTGTGGCATGGAGGCTGCACAGTTGCAGAGAGGAAAGCTCTACAGAGAGTGGTGAAGGCTGCACAGAAGTCTGTGGGAGTCAGTCTCCCCACCATCACAGACATTTACACCTCCAGATGCAGAAAAAGAGCCACCTGCATCATGAAAGACCTCACTCACCCAGCACACTCACTCTTTGCACCACTCCCCTCGGGACGGAGGTTGAGGAGCATCAAATGTAGAACCACTAGACTGAGGAACAGCTTCTACCCTGAGGCTGTCAGACTCATGAATAAATAAATAATAAGAATAAACACTGCAAAATGTCACATCATGTTGATACTGATCTGTTTCTTGTTGCTGCGTTCATCTGTGACCATCTGCTCATAATGACTCATGTTCGTGCTGCTGTTTATAATGATGTTTTTCTACTACATTAGGGCTTAGTGTATTACTAGCTGATGTCTCTCTTAGTTAATCCTAGATGTTATTATTGTTTTTCTCTTGCATTTGTTGTTGGATGTAACTGGGACCCTGTGTACATAATCTCGTTTTCAACACATGTACTACATGCGGTGCAAATGACAATAAATTCTCTCTGACTCTGACTTTATTCTGACAGTCATGTTTATGGTTGTGGTAACAGCTTTTTACTTCTTTAACAAAAGACTGTAAAAAGGCTAGCTAATTTCTTGGAACTCTTTGAGAGGCAGAAGACACATGACCAGTGTTGCTCTTAGATATGTTTGGAATCAAAAGCATAAAGTCACAAACAAGCACAAACATGAATGTCAGAATAAATGCCTCATCGATCAAAATTAAGCAAAGTGAACTCAAAACCATTAAAATTGTGTCCAAAATTTAAAAGATCAATATTTTTTCAACTATATACATACCGGTACTTCATTTTCAAATCAAATGTTTAGCTTCTGAAAAGTTTTTCTTGTTTAATTACTTCAGGTAATAATCATCAAACCTCTGTTCTCCTCATTTTTACTTGTCCTCCTGTGAGCAGCAGCAGCTTGAGCTCCACGAGGATGCAAAGGTTCTGACAGGACGGCTGGAGGCAGCCAGGGAGCAACTTTGCAAAGCTGTAGAGCAGAAAACCTGCCTACAGCCCCTGCTGGAGCAGAAAGCCCAGGAGGTGAGGAAATCCCAGGAACTCCTGTAAGAAAAATGAGTATGAACCTCACTTCAGGCAGCAACAAACCCAGCAGATGACTCTAGAAAATGATTTATTTGTTCTAAGTCACAATGAAGATGTCCTAACTGCAGCCTGCCTGTTTTGATCATTTTCCTCGCAGCATCTTGTTAGTTTAGAAGATGCTCAGAGTCAGTGTCAGACGCTGCAGGCTGAACAAGAAACACTGAGGATGAAGCTGAATGACAGAGGGAAGACGATCAACGCGCTGAGGCTGCAGATTGAGAGCAGCGTCCAGACGACAACACAGCACAGACACACGATCGACAACCTTCAGCAGGAGAACAGCCTCCTCATCAAACAGCTCAACCAGCACCAGCTGGAGATTCAACAGCTTAGGGTCAGACAAAAAGCTCCCAAGATGCATCTTCTTCCTACTGTTGGATTCCACTGCTGTTTCCACTGCCTCTGATTCAGTTTCTTGTTTTCTTTTTCTGATCAGGCTGAGTTAGTCCAACGCGAAGCTAACTTGGTTTCTGTGGAGAGCGAGAGGCGACAGCTGAGGGCCTCTGTGGCTGAGCAGAGTCAGCGCATCCGAGAGGAGACGCTGGAGAAAAATCAAGTCACCGCACAGCTGGAGCTGCAGCGCGTGCAGCAGACTAATCTTTCCAGTAAGAAAGTGTATCCCCTCACCTGATGTTTCATATAATGTGGGTTGCACTCACCTTAAACATCTGTAGCTTGTGAACAGGAGTGGAAAATTTTCAAGGAAAGTTAAGCTGGAGAATTTTGGAAATGTTTCAAATAGGAAATTTTTCATGGGAATTATGAGAAATAACTAGAAAATAATAATAATAATAATAATGTCTATTCCTGTCATCTGCGTATGTTCCCATACACAGACGAAATTCGTCTCTGCATTTAACCCAACCACCTACCAGGTGGTGCAGTGAGCAGCCCGAAAGCGCCCGGGGAGCTGGAGAAATAGGTGTGCACTCATAGACACCCCAAGCTGGGTAGTGGCCGGGGTGCAAACCCGCGACCTTCGGATCCGTAGTCAAAAGCCCTGCCACTAGACCATCTTGGCTCCGTGGGGGGTAAACAAATTGTATGATATCCAAATAAACATAAACATTTTGTCTTATCATTGGCAGACAATGAGTTTGACTCAAATTTCCTGAAAGTCACAATTTTAAGGACCTAATTTACGTATGATATCAATGACGTCACAACCTTTAGTGAAGGATGGGTTTCAAACATGTTTACACTACACTTTTGTCATTGTCCTTTTTTAATTAATGCACATAACTGAACATAACTTTTCCTGTTATTTATATATTTTATCCATATAGAAACAAAACATTTCTTTATTAATTGATTTTCATAGCAAAATTATTTACAACTCTGAACAAAACAGTTTACACGTTACTACTGTATTTCCATCTGACCAGGTGACAATTTGCCATTTTTTACTGCGTGGTACTTCTTACCGCATGGTACAGAAATTAAATTAGGTTGTTTTTGTCCAAATTATATTTACTCCAATTATATTTAAAATCCCTTGTAAAGGTCAACCTTCAGTATTTTAAATTCCAAATTTATTCCCATTAAATTTGTGCTGGATAAGATCAGGTGCACCCTCCAAGCAGTGGACGGACATGGTGTGAGCCACACTTTAATTTAAATAAGAGAGTGCCTCACTTTTAAATATTAAAGTCTGCAGATAACAGTTGATTAATGTTGTCTTCATTAAATTTGTGTTTAAGAAAATGATAAAGAGTGAATTTTTGAAGAAATACGTATGAAATAGTTCAATGTGTAATTTTCGAAATTTGAAAATTGAGATGAGTTATATTCATTTTTTTAATTACTTATATATAATGATTGTTTGAATTGATTATTTTGAAAAGGGGCAGATATAATGATATTTTCTTCTTTCTGCCGCCTTTCATTTTATATTTTCTTTTTTTAATAAGATACATGTGTTTGTTTGTTATGTACTGTATTTATTTTTATAAAATGAATAAATAAATGAAATTAAATTAAATGAAATCCAGTGAAAAGTTTCCAACTTTGAAAATTCCTGGCACTCTGCTACGCTTGTGAATGTTCGTCTGTTTAAAGTTTCAAAAAGTTTCAAAAAGTGTGTCGGATTGCACAGTTAACTGTGCTAAGGCTTGAAGTACAATGCACTGAGAAAATAGTTTTGTAATTTGAGGCACCTATGTTTTGTTTAGCCCTGAGACACGTTTTTATCATTTTGTGGTAATATACTGAATGTAAACTCATGTGAAACAGGAATCTTCTCTGTCCAAGAGACTGCAGATGTCAGGCTGTCCATTTACCAGGAATGATAAATCCCACAGATTTTCCTAGGAAGAGTTTAGCTTTAGAGAAAAAATTTTTTGTCAGATCAAATGATCTTTTTGTCCAGCTGTGTTAAAACAGCAAAGGACTGTCTCTGGTATGTTTAAATTGTCAACCAAGCCCTTGTATTGTTGCAGTTTTTTTTTCTTTTTTTTCTTATGTGTGAATGCACCTTCCTTGGATGTAACTTGTGTTTTTACGGGCACGCTTTCAGAGGAGTTCAAGGAACTGCAGCGGCTCCACAGCTGTAAGAACGACGAGCACGAGGGTGTGGTGCTGAAGCTTCAGAGTCAGCTGAGTAACGCCTGCAAAGAGCTGGATAAGATCAGGCGCACCCTGAGGACCCTCCAAGGAGTGGACGGACATGGTGTGAGCCACACTTTCATTTAAATAAGAGAGTGCCTCACTTTTAAATATTAAAGTCTGCAGATAACAGTTGATTAATATTGTCTTCATAAAATTAAATAATGCATGTCCTGAGAACATAAATTTATCCAGGAAGTTTAAGGAAACTTGCCTTTTTTAAATTTATTTACTTTTTACATGTTCTCAGCTTCTTTTCATACAGATTGCTACCACTATGTTAACATGTAACACATTTTGTCTATTGTTGTCCACTGTTGTCATCATTCTTTGTAGAAAACAGGGGCCTCATGTACAAAGACCTGCGTAGATTTCTTACTGAAAAGTCACGTACGGACAAATCCAGAAAAGTGTCCACGCACAAAAAAATCCAGAATTATCAAACTGTGCGTACACCTGAATCCACGCACATTCCTTATGTACAACACAATTGACGTGGAACTGAGCGCACGTGAGACACCTCCCCTGACACGCCTTCATTTACATATGTTAAACAGATGCAAATTACTTCCTGCATGTGTGAAGGACATGTTTGTTTGATCCCTGCGCGATCAGAAATGATTTCTAGATTCGGGAATATAATGAATTTAATATAATATGAGTGAGGACAAACATCCTAAGTAAGAATAGTAATAAAATGTGTTCATCATGCAAAGAACGAGTGATTGTGTGTCGGTTCGCGCACCCTGCTGTGGTGCGCGAACCGGCTCATTCATTCATTCTGTGTGGAAATATTAACTTTGCGCACGAGTTTATTACCATAATTACTGTAAACACAGAGGAACTTACTTGGATGTTTGCTAGAACATAGATCTTTGTTTATGTAGATGATGTGAAGAAACGAGTCTGTGCGTCTTGGTGGAGACATTTCATGACATCACGTGATGTTGGCGTCTCCAGACGCTGCTCCCTCCGCAGCCCTGTGCGCAGTCTGTCTGTGAAGCTTTTACTCTCCTACAAGTTATATAACAAGGTGTACTTTCACGTGTCATTTTGGGGGAATCTACAATAAACGCAGATAATGAAACACCTCCAGCTGCCGTGTCGACACCGGTGAGGGTGCGCGCGCGCTCCAAAGCGCGACCACTCAGCCTTTGGAAACATATGGATGAGACCATTCTATTGGACATGATCCGGCTTTGTGTGGACTGGACTGCACAGTCCCGATCGACCTGCAGCTCCCTCATAGCTCGGGAACAGTTTGACCGCTGCTTCTGTATGCACGCGTGATGCACTATTCCACCCAGAGCGCAGCAGAGTGCCAAACTGAAAAATTATTATTTCTGAAAACGGCTGATAAGCCATATCCTAGATCGGAAAATTATAGCTGTTTCTAAATAAATGCTCTGCGTGTTACACTATTTATCATAACCTCCAGTAAGGCTGAATGAATCCGTTCCTGTTAAATTTATTTTTGGCACAACTTTGCGCGTGCTTTATTTCACTGCGTCATGTGGATGTAATACTTGTTAATCGTGTGTTTGGAGGGAATATTAATCATTTTCACATCATGAACAGTTAATAATAATAATAATATTAATAATAATTATGAATTCAATTTATAACGCACTTTTCATTAATGGAAATCTCAAAGTGCTACAAGGTGCAACATATTTGAATGTCAATAAGACAAATAATAAAACAATTAAAATCAACAACAGTATCAACTAAGATCAAAAGTAGAATCATGAGGAGTAAAGTATGCTCGGTTGAAAAGAAAGGTCTTCAAGCCGCTCTTAAAGTCAACCACAGATTGTGGGGCTTCAGTTTCACAGCGGCACCTGTAAGTGTCGCCAAAGGAAATATAACCACAGAAACGTGCGTACGCAAGCAGGGGAGCATCCGTGGATTTGTACGTGGAAGCGCAGGTATTCCCGTTCATATCAGATTTGATACATACGCCACTTTGCGTGGAAAGTGACGTGCGCAATGTTTTTGTGCGCACGCATGGTTGATACATGAGGCCCCAGGTCTCTCTTGTAAATGAGTCCTCGAGGCTCATTGGGATTAACCTGCCTAAATAAAGGTTGAATGAATGTTAAAATACCAAAACAAATAAGCGGGTAAATCTGTTTCCTCCTCAGGCCTTCAGGTTGCTTTGGACATGCAGAAGGAGATCACTGCTAGAAGAGAGCAGGTTGACTCTCTGCAGGCTGTAATTCAACGTCTGGAGGAGAAA
This sequence comes from Garcialebias charrua, assembly GCA_038048925.1. Taxonomy (NCBI): domain Eukaryota; kingdom Metazoa; phylum Chordata; class Actinopteri; order Cyprinodontiformes; family Rivulidae; genus Garcialebias; species Garcialebias charrua. The sequence continues at coordinate 61,227 of JBBPBX010004558.1, read as the reverse complement.
GTGGAGCAACTGCAACAGGTTAAAGCACTTTTAAACCTGAAACCTCCTTTTCTGCAGTAAATTTGATACGTCTTCTTAGTCCGACCGTCATCTAATGACAATTTGAATGTTTTATTTTAAACAACATGCCGTTTGTTCATTTATTCCTTTCCAGGAGAAACGCTCCCAGAGCCTGGAGACCCACCGTCAGCTCCAGGAACTCACATTTATCAGGGAGGAGAAGAGGCAGCTCGCCAATGAACTGAAGGCCCTTTGCTCCAAAGACCAACAGCTGAGGGAGCGAATCAGCGAGCTGGAGGCAATCCTTCACAAGGTGAAATATTTAACACTGCCCACATACTGTCAGATTAAAGCATAAATGTGCTTTCTAAAATTCAACACTTTAGGAGGAATGTGTTTAGCAAAGTTTTAAAATCACTTCAGAGGGGTTTTACTGTCCATACATTATTTTCAATCTAACTACTTCTGAATATTTTGTTTTATTTTAGCCATTCGTGTATCAAAATGTTCACCTCATTCAGGAGATGAGTCCTATGACTTTTGTTTTTTGTAACTTATTTTTAAGTATCCGTATTTAAATTTGTTTAGAATTTTCCCTCTAAAGAAATACATTAGGATCTGTTCAATTCCTTCAAAAACTTTTATATCTTTGAAATCTGCTCCACCATACTCACTCTGTTCTTACACTACTTTTTTAGTTATTAGCTAGCATTCTGCTACGTTTAGCTTTTAGCAGGCATTTTGTTACTATCAGTTAGTGTTTTGCTTCTTTTAGTGTTTTACCAACAATCTGCTTCTTTTTGTGTTTTTGTTTTTTTCTTTTACTCTGTTGGTGTTTTCACATTAGTTTTCTCTCGTTTGTTTCCAAAGATGTCAGAGAGCTTTGCCAACTGTCAGGACTTCCTCCAAGTGAGGGAGCAAGAGTATTTTCGCCTGAAACTCCAACACGCTTTGGACCTGAAGGTAGAGTTGTCAATAAACAACAATTGCACAGAAATTTTAATTGCATTTTTCTTGTACTTTATATGTTGTCTGTCTAAAACAGATCTCTCTTGTAAATGAGTCCACGTGACTCAATGAGACCAACTTGTATTAATAAAGGTTGAATGGAAGGGGAAAAAACAAAAAACAAGGAGGAATATTGGTTACCCGGTTTTTACAATGTATATCTCTGCAACTTTTGAAAATATGGCAGGAAGTTTTCTAAAATGTTAAACACGAAAACAATATATGTTTTTGGTTATGTTAGTGTATCTACAAGAAAAGGTTACAATATCACACTTTTATACTATATCTCATTTTTAGATAAAACCCTTTGTTATGAGTCAACAGAGAGAGGTGGCACAGAGATTAGAGAAGGCGAGCCTGTGATCAGAAGATCCCTGGTTCAACTCCCAGTACTGACAACATTGTAATGTGGGTGGGAAAGGTGAAACACCCACACCTGCCTCCACCCTCATTTGCCCTGTTCTGGGCCCTTGAGCAAGGCCCTTAACCCCCACCATCAGCTCCCCTGGGTGTCTTATAAGCATCTCCCTGCTCCACACAGAGGCCTGTGGTAGCTCGGTGGTCTGTGGTTGCGTCAGGAAGGGCATCCAGCATAAAAACAATTTCCAAGTCTTCATGCAAGCTAGTTCGCTGTGGTGACCTCTGAAGAAGGAAGCAGCCAAAAGAAGAAAAAAATGTTTTTAAGTTACCGGTATATACATTTATAAGAAGTCATTTATTCCGAGCGCAATAACTTTTCTTAACCAAACCAAATGATAACATTTACCTAAGGTATGCAAAATGTTTTATTCTATGCACATCTTGTTGAAATTTTGATTGTATGAATCAGAATCAGAATCAGGTTTATTGGCCAAGTATGTTGACACACACAAGGAATTTGTTTCCGGCTGTTCGTGTCTCTCTAGAAAGTGTCTCTCTAAAAATGCTAAAAACTATACAGATACTTTACATAAAAAAACGTACAAATAATACACAAAATACAGAAGGATTCACATCACATGGGGGTTGTGAATGGGTTGGGGGTCACGCTGATGGATGTCTGATGATCAGCTGTTGATGATGGTGATGGCCTGGGGGAAGAAACTGTTTTTGTGTCTGGCAGTCTTAGTGGACAGAGATCTGTAGCGTCTGCCAGACGGGAGAAGTTGGAACATGTTGTGACCCGGGTGTGTGGAGTCTGTGATGATTTTTCCAGCCCGTTTCCTGGTTCTTGCGTGGTACAAGTCCTGAATGGAGGGCAGTGAAGCCCCAATGACTTTCTCAGCTGTCCTCACTGTTCGCTGCAGCCTGTTCCTGTCCTGCCTTGTGGCTGCTCCAAACCAGACTGTGATGGATGTACACAGGATGGACTCAATGACTGCAGTGTAGAACTGGATCAGCAGCTCCTGAGGCAGGTCCAGCTTCCTCAACTGGCGTAGGAAGTACAGTCTCTGCTGGGCCTTTTTGAGGATGGAGGTGATGTTGTGCTCCCACTTCAGGTCATGTGAGATGGTGGTTCCCAGGAACCTGAAGGACTCTACCGTAGACACGGGGCTGTTGAAGATTTTGAGGGGCAGCAGTTCTGGGGGGTGTCTCCTGAAGTCCACTCTCATCTCTACTGTCTTCAGTGTGTTCAGCTCCAGTTTGTTCAGGCTGCACCAGGACATCAGTCGTTCCACCTCCTGTCGGTACGCAGACTCGTTGTCATCACTGATAAGTCCAATGACTGTAGTGTCATCTGCGAACTTCAGGAGTTTAACAGACGGGTCATTAGAGGTGCAGTCATTGGTGTATAGAGAGAAGAGCAGTGGAGAGAGCACACAACCCTGAGGGGCACCAATGCTGATGGACTGTGAGGAGGACATGATTTTCCCCAACTGCACCTGCTGCGTCCTACCTGTTAGGAAGCTGGTGATCCACTGACACATGGCAGGAGAAACAGTGAGCTGGGAGAGTTTGGTGGAGAGAATGTCTGGGACAATAGTGTTAAATGTTGAATGTGGTTTATTTTATGGTTGGAGAGCCGAAGGAAAATGTCCACCTTAGTGAACTATAAAACTTTATTTCTTATCTTATCGTAACTTAACTTAACGTAACTTTTCTTTATCTTAAATTTACGATATAAAGAACTTTGATATACTCTATTGAGAATCCTTTACAGCTTGACTGTAGTGTACCTTTGCCTTACTAATTTCACTCAGCTCCCACTTTTGTACGGTACATCTAAATTAGATTTTTGATGTGGATGTTTGGTTCTAAACTGAGCAATAATGTTGAGAGCGTTTGGCAAAGAGCAATAAAATGTGGAAATGCACTAATCCAGTGAGCCAAGATGGTCTAGTGGCAGGGTTTTTGACTACGGACCCGAAGGTCGCGGGTTCGCGCCCCGGCCACTACCCAGCTTGGGGTGTCTATGAGTGCACACCTATTTCTCCAGCTCCCCGGGCGCTTTCGGGCTGCTCACTGCACCACCTGGTAGGTGGTTGGGTTAAATGCAGAGACGAATTTCGTCTGTGTATGGGAAACATACGCAGATGACAGGAATAGACATTATTATTATTATTATTATCTGTCAGAATGTCTTTAGAATTTAAAGTACGGTACCCAAGAGCAAATTGAAATGTGGAAAGTTTAGAACCACAAACAGTTTTACAGGATCTGGATGTCCTGCTGGACTGAAAGTAAAACATCAAATAAAACTTGAAGATTTCTGAAAAAACAAACATACATCTCTCTTAAGATTTTTTGCTAAATTTTTCTTTGGAGATAATTTTGTGGAGATGAGAGAGTTCTCATATCTGTCTCTCATATCAAACTCTCCAAAACAGCCAATTCTAGAAACGTTCTTCCAACATTCATCATCATGTATGCTTATCTTTTCCCCTTGAAACAAGTGCCATGTTTACGGGTGAACATTCCTCAGTAAGTCTTTAAGTAGAACATGTTTTATGTTTTCTGCAGGAGCTGCAGGGTCAGAATTTGTGCACAGTTCCAGCTGTATCTCCTCCTCCTCAGGACTCTCAGTCCTCATCTGTACAGACTGCTCATACCAAGGTAGAGTCAGAACCTCCCTACCCATCCCTTTTGATTTAAGTCCATCGAGTTCATCTGTAGATCATTTTAATTTGGCTGCTCGGATACAGGCTCAGCACATCTGCTTTGTCTTTAGATACAAAACACTGACTGGGTTACATTCCTGCAGCTAGGAGGGAAATCAGACTGGAACACAGCTGTGTAATACCGTTTAGTTAGTTTTGTCCTGCAGCGATGCTCTGCGGAGACTGATGTGTTTATTGATTGAACCTGATCAAATATGTTGGTGCTAAGAGTCAAAGAAAGAAATCTCGTAAGATTGTCTGGTAAAACTGAGCCGATCAGCTCAGGTAAAGATCACTCCAGCTCTGTATTTACTTTGTGTTTCCTTCCTCCTCTTCGACCTCTGAAGTCCAAGAAGCAGGAGGGATCCAGCTGTGGGCTCAGTTCTCTTATCAGGGATCCGCGAGGAGTGATTTCAGAGAACCACAGACCACACACCGATGGGAAGGTTTCTGGCTGCAGCTTCCACAGGAGGAGGTCTGCACCAGAGGACCAGCACAGAACCACGCCGTACGTCTGGTTTCATTCTCATGCGCTACAAAGTTGAGCTTTTTAGCTGCTTAGTTCACAATTAAAAAACCAGGATTGAGTAAGAAGCCACTGGAAAGTAGGAGAGAGGTGAATCCAAATGACGTACAAGCATTCAGCTATCAGACTAGAACAAAATATATACAGTCTGTTAGATTTGTGTAGTTTAAAAGCTTGTTGCGTCTATTTTTGTTTAAATTTAACATATTTTCTTCCCTTTTTTATCAACGCAGGACAGAAAATGATGAAAGGGTAAAAGCTTGCTCCAAATTGAGGAGAAAGACGTGCAGCAGGTAGGAT
>JBBPBX010004558.1:0-56160 GCA_038048925.1 Garcialebias charrua | reverse complement strand
TATTGGAAAAAACGCAAAAAATACTGAGTTTTCCTGTGTTTTTTCACCACAGTTCGTTAGCTAAACATGTGGACACACGTTTCCGATCATTTTTATGCACTCATAAGCAGTTTTTCGATGAAAAACGAGTGTTTGTAGTCGCGCTAGCAAAACCGTTCCAATTTACGAGCGAATTTCCGGACTTACGAGAAGCATGGCGGCCGTTCCAAATTACGAGATTTCCGGTTTACGAGCGCCTCGTTGTAACGGATCTCGCTCGTAAATCGGGGACTACCTGTACTACTATTCCTACTTCGTGGTTTTTCACTTATCGCGGGTCTTCAGTGTACAGATCCCCTGCCATAAACGAGGGACTACTGTATTTTAAAGTGTTAAGTACAACTTATCGTGGTGCTAAATGATGGCTCCTCTTTTCCTCTTATACAACCTAAGATGTGATGTGAGACTGTCTGTGTATTTATGCTGCGTACAGTGAGACACTTCTTCTGAAAACACCTGGGCTGATCGGGCAGATGATAAACAGCGAGAGTGAGTATCAGAATTTGCCTTGTTTTTTTGTGTAACATCACTTTTTGTGTTTTAATTTTTTGTTGCTCTTGGTAAATGTATTTTTTCCCTTCCTGTTTGACATCCTCCAGTAATATAATCAAGTTTTCAAATGAGAACTGGAGTTAGTTTGATAGGTAGCTGCATACGTACCTAGAAAGAATAGCATGTTTTGACATGTTTATGTATTTACTTGTAAATGTTACTCTGACTTTTCCAGCCCACTGCATGATGAGCCCAGTGGCTGCAGCAAAGTCCAGCAGCTTCTCACAGATCCTTTCGCTTGGCCGCAAGTCACCTGTTCACACTCTCCTGACCTCTGACCCAGAAGGCTAACAGAAAACCCACGAGTCCGAGGCTGCCTCTGTGTCTGAGCCGGTTAAAATGTTTATACGTCGTTTACACTCTTCACTGTACAGATAAATTTTAATGACTTTACTAAAACCTCCAATTTACACAGACTGAGTCATGCTGACTTTTATAGTTCACTGTTTAGTTTATTACTTACCGTATTTTCCTGTCTATAAGTCTCACCTTTGTGCCTAATTTGCATTCCCTGCGACTAATAGAGAGGTGATACCTGTTTATGGATTTTTCCCCATATTTTTAGACCAATTTTTGGCTCAGATGTGACAGTTTTTCATTTTGGCAAAAAACGGTGCAGTACCACTTTCGGCCGCTAGGGTACACTGACCGTTCCCACATCATGTGTCCGAAGGCAGCCTCCTCTGCTCGGACACACTCTAGCCGTTTTCGCATTGGCCGGCCCTCAATGGCCCGGGCCGCCCCGCCCCGCCTTCTAACCCGGGTTCGGCGTGTTCGCATTTTCCTTTTTTTCCCCGGGTCCGCCCTCGTTTTGGAACCATCTCCACCGTGGTTCTGATCGGGCTGGACTCCCCAGGCCCAGTTTGACGTCATTTACTGCTCACATTTGATTCGTTGTTTGCAGCAGGGGCTGGACTCGTTCTAACAACAACCTCAGCGCTAGCTGAATTTCATTAAAATTAACTACAGAAACCCCTAAAAAAATTATTAGCTGAATTAGTTTTTCTGAGTTTAATTTTTGTTAATAACTGATTACCGGTACAAATCAGCTTATGTATCAGCTTATGTTAGAACGTAAATAACACGAAGCGCGCACCCATTTCCGCCTTTCAGCACGACCTGAATGTCATTAAAATATAACTAATATTGTCTAACTCTTGCGCGCAGCCAGGGTTTTAAAATATAACTAATAATCTCTAACTTCTACGTGCAGCTAGAATGTTAGGAGGGGTGATTCCTATATAGGTAAAGTGGACTCCTAAAAATCCAGTCCGCGGCTGTGGCTCAGAGAGATCGCGCACTGCTGTTAGACTCTACATTTTATCTTGACCCGGGGAAGCGGGTTCGCTTCCCACCTGGTACAAAGTTATTTTACTTTTTTATTTTATTTTATAGTTCACTGTTTAATAATAAATAAAATAAAAAAGTAAAATAACTTTGTACCAGGTGGGAAGCGAACCCGCTTCCCCGGGTCAAGATAAAATGTAGAGTCTAATAGCAGTGCGCAATCTCTCTGAGCCACAGCCGCGGACTGGATTTTTAGGAGTCCACTTTACCTATATAGGAATCACCCCTCCTAACATTCTAGCTGCACGTAGAAGTTAGAGATTATTAGTTATATTTTAAAACCCTGGCTGCGCGCAAGAGTTAGACAATATTAGTTATATTTTAATGACATTCAGGTCGCGCTGAAAGGCGGAAATGGGTGCGCGCTTCGTGTTATTTACGTTCTAACATAAGCTGATACATAAGCTGATTTGTAATCAGTTATTAACAAAAATTAAACTCAGAAACACTAATATATATATTCAGCTAACAAATATTTTTTAGCGGCGTCTCCTCTCTTAAAACACTGTAAGCGCGCACACAAGAACACTCCACCCACGTCAAGTGAACACCCCACCCACTTCAAGAGAACACCCCACCCACTTCAAGGCTTGCTCTCCACATAATGCGTAATGAACGAGGGCGGGCCAGGGCTGGCTCTGGGCCAACCAGGGACGAGCCGGACTGGGGAGGGCCGTGCAATGCGAAAACGGCTTCTGTCGCTGCCCGGCCTCCTGCTCTGGAGGTATGAACTACTGTTAGCTCAGTGTTTGTTAGCAAAATAAGTCAAGAACCATGGAACAGATTTTTATCAAACTTACAGAAAGTAATCATTATATGTGCTGGTGAAGATTCTCAGTCGTCCAGGACATAATAAAATCAAAAAGGCGTTCAATACAAGATCAACTGGACTTTATTTGTTGCAGAAAATGGATAGGAGTCGAAACGTTTTCTGCAACAAATAAAGTCCAGTCGATCTTGTATTGAATGCCTTTTTGATTTAATCATTATATGGACATTTACAACTGACTAGCTTTATGAGATGTTTGAGATAAAATTAGATGTTTTATAACCGTAAATGTGTCACGGCTAGCTTAGTTGTTTTTAATAATAATAATTAATAATTTGTCACATTTGTCATCTGTGTATGTTCCCATACTTGACAGACGAAATTGGTCTTCTGCATTTAACCCAACCACCACCAGGTGGTGCAACGAGCAGCGTAGTCGCTGGGAAGATAGATGTGCACTCATAGACACCCCAAGATGGTGTGCCGTGGCCGGGGTTTGAACCTGGGTCCTTCGGATAACAAGTTCGATTCTCTGCCACTACACCATCTTGGTCCCTCTGTGTATTTTAGCAAATAGCTCATAAACCAAACGGCAGATTTTCTTTAAACTTACAGAAAGTAATTACTTGGTGGTCATTTACAAACTGTTAGCTGTATGAGATTTTTGAGCTAAAATTCGATTTATTTATAATTTATTTTCGCAGCGCACGCGACTGTTTGGAAGACGTCAAAGCAAAACAATTTAAATCCAGCTGATTTGACCATTTCGGGAATTTATTAAGGAACGGTTAAGCTCAGGAATACTTGTGCTATAATGTCAGCTAAGAAATATATATTTTTAAACGTTTATTTTGCTAAATTTTACAGAAAATGCTGCGGTCCTACCCGTGCGCATGCACATAGCGAAACTACTTTTTAAATCCAGCTGATTTGACAATTGCTTTCATTTATTAAGGAAAAGTTCAGCTAAGACACATCTTTGCTATAATTTTCAGCAAACAAAGAATTGTTTTTACCGTGTTAATCTTGTAAAGTCCTTCCGTGCTCGCTTGCTCCAGTGGCCGTCATTTTCAGCAGGGCAAATGACGCGCTGACGCGTCGCATAGCGGTGACGCATGATAGATGCGACTTAAATAGAGGTGCAACACGTTTATGGATTTTTCCAATTTATTGCCAATAATTGTACAAAGCAACTTATAGAAAGGTGAGACTTATCAGGTGGAAAATACGGTACTTGGAAACTAAAGTTTCACACCCTCAAAGGAGAAACTAAAAAAAACTACTTGATCAAATTGATAATCTTTATTTTATTTTGAAACTGTATTTTCTGTTTCTTAAAGGTTCACCAGATGCAGTTTAATCCCAAAGGAACATTTTTATATAAAATGTAATCATGTACAGTATACTGTATATGTATATATATTTATTTTTAAATAAATGTTTACAGTAAGTTAGTGTTTGGACTGGTTATTTGTTGTTGGGCTTGAGATTTCGTCTCATACAGGAAGTGTGTGTGTAGTGGTGTAAACTGCACGTGCCTCACCTTCTCATCCTGATAATATTTGTTAGTTTAATAAACAGCAGGAAGGAGATGAGTCCTCGTTTTATCTTTATTTACCTTTTAGTCTTTTTCCACCTGAGTTTTTGACGTCATCGGTACAGATTTATGATTTTTCTAATCAGCAAAGTTTGATGAATATCTTTTTGAACTTGTGGGTTTAAGCTTATTTTCCTAAACTTTGAACCTTTTTGTACTTTTAAATGACAGGATTTCACTTCTGACCCAGGAAACACCCTCATTTGGAAACTTGATGAAAAATAAAACGAGGTAAGTCTCCTCATTCTGCAAGAGTCCAAAACACAATTCTAATTTCTTGTCTAAAAAACAATACTTTTCATCTCATCTAATGTTGATTAAGGGTACCTGTACACAAAGGTGCAATGTCATGAAGCCTGCTTAAAAAAAATCATACAACCCTGCACAATTTTCTTCTAATGTTATTTAAGAATTTTAAATTTGTAACATAAAGTTTGTAAAAGGTTGCCACTTACATCATGTGCATCCATGGAAGAGCTGTTTGTGATTGTCCAGCAGTTTTGACGTACGCTCAGATGAGTTGCATGTGCAGAGAATAGTGCTTTGTTTACATTTGGTGCGTACCGAAACACCTGCACAGTTGATTCAGTGATCGCTCACCTTTCTTTTTATTCAATAATTTTTAATTCATTTTTAACTTAATAATGCTTAGGGCAATTTAATGTATACTGCTGGTGAAGTTGATAGTAAAATTGTATTTTTATTGCGACCTTCTTTTCTTGCCTCTCTGGATTTGCTCTTCTTCCACTCGGAGCTCCTGTAGGAGCAGGAACTCCACTGTTTACAGACCAACATGGATACAAAACAGAGACCACCCGATCGAATAACCGAGGAAGAAAGACACAGCCACGTAAATATCTGTCAGATCAGAATCAACAAGTTCAGCTTTGTTCAGGCGTTACTCGTTTATCTGCCTGCTTGTAATCTTGTGGAGCAGGACAACTTACCTCTGAAGTCTTTTTCATTCACAGAAGCAACATGCTATTTGTGAATCTGCTTTTGGATCATCGGGGTGTAACATTTTTAAATGTTTCTTTCAGGTTGTTGGCTGGTTTTATAACACCTGGAGTCCTTTCTGAGCCTCAGGTTGAACTGAGGGGTCGCAGAAATACTGATTTAAAACGCTTTATCTTTTAATTTTTTTTACTTGTGGCTAAATGAGTCTTTTCAATATTGACGTATTATTTTCCAATTTTCCATCTCAAAAGCTTCAAAGTGGTTTACGAGTGCACCCGATGGAAACTTGATTTTTATTGGTTTAGATTTAGAATGATGTATTGGCAGTTTTATCCCTATATTTAAAAATGGGAATCTACAAGTTTCATATTGATGCTAAATATTATATAAAGGGATTTTCTGGCAGAGAAAAAATGTCACTTTCAATGGAAATTAAAATAATTAAAATTAAAATAATTATTTCTGTAGACATACCTGTAAAAAAGTTATATTGTAAATGTAGATTATGATTTTTTTTGGTGATATTTTAGTAACAGATCATTTAACAAACTTTTTTTTTTGTAAAAATCAATAGTTTCACTTGTTTTGCACTGCAGCTTGTGCTAGTTTTGACTCATTTTGCCAGCATGAGATGTGAAGATTCACAAAACACAAAAGTGATGACAACCTGTTACTGAGCTCCACTGATTCTCTGTCCCAACATCATGTGTCATCATCTGCACGATGATGGGAGAAAATAGACCGTCATCACCATGTAACTGCCTTATCAATGATTACAATTTAAGATGACAAATAAGTTTAATCTTAAACCAGCAAACAGACAGTGTCTGCTCATAGTGTTGATTCAGTCGCAGCATTCACACATTATTTTCTAATTTGTTTATTTAAATACAAATCTAATACAGGTAGTCCTCGACTTACGGCGGTCTCGACTTACGGCGATTCGGTGTTACGAATGCATCTTATTAATAAAAAAATAATTAAAAAACTTGAAAAATCTTATTTTATGTGTTTAAATGTTCTTGATTTTATGTGTACAGCACTTTGTTGCAGCTGTGGTTGTTTTAAATGGCTTTACAAATAAATTATTATTATTATTACTGTATTATTATTACTGTATTATTATTTAGAAGCCGATTACGCGGTTTTCGGCAGTGTTCGGCAGTGTTCGGCAGTTGTCGTTTAGCTTCGGTTACCTCCGGCTTCGACAGCCGGCTTTGGACAGACCGTCTGTCCGATCAGAGATTTCTTCGCTCGGATAAATGAGCTGGAAACGCTCGGTGAACTCTGTGGACGTCTCAGGCAGACGAACGGCTTGGTGGCCTGGATGTTGGTGGCACCCGGAGCTAACATGCTAACGCCAGCCCCACCGGGGACACGAAGCCGACGGGCGGCGGAGATGCCTGCTGCGACCGGGAGCTCGCCTCGATGCTCCGCCTGGCAGCCTTCAGCCGGGTTCCCACCAAACGCGTCTTGAGCAGCAAAAGCGCTCCCGACGCGCGGTGTTGGCTGCTTGTCAACAGATGTCTGTTCACACCAAACGCGTCTGAAGACGCGCAGTGGGAGGAGCGTCTTGGTCCTTTTCCGGTCGGGTTTGTTTTGTTTTTTGTACACCGGGCAGATAAAATCAGCTGTTCGTGAGCCTCGTTACTACTTGAGTGGGTTTTCTACGAGCCGAACTGCAGCTCCGAAAGTCTTTGTTGAGATTAAAACTTTTTTTTTTTATGTTTGGGGTGATCGTACGCTCGAGCGGACAGCGGCAACTGTAAAAATGCCAAGTTTCTTACCGGAGGCTGGTTTCTTAATGGAGGCTCGTTGGGCTAAGTTTAAAAAGTCCAAAAAAAGTCCTGTCGTTGTTGCGTCATCACATAGCAGAGTCTCTCCCGATTGGTTGCTGCTACGCGGCGAGCAGCGAAAGTAGGTCAAAGTTCAATTTGTTGAACTCGGGCAGCCGTTGCTCTGGACGTGCCATGGGGACGGAAAAAGAACTGCCACGCCCTGCCGCTCTGCTTAAACTGCTCAAAACGCGCCGTGTCACGCTGCGCTGCTCCTAGACGCGCAGCCACCATAGACTTTGCATGTGAACTGTCTGCTTTAGCTGCTCAAAACGCGTTTGGTGTGTACCTGGCATCAGATGTTGGTCGGACCCGGAGCTAACATGCTAACGCCAGCCCCACCGGGGACACGGAGCCGATGGGCGGCGGAGATGCCTGCTGCGGCCGAGAGCTAACATGTTAGAGAGTCAGAGAGAGTCAGAGAGTCTTTATTGTCATTTGCACCGCATGTGGTACATGTGATGAAAACGAGATTATGTACACGGGGTCCCAGTTACATCCAACAACAAATGCAAGAGAAAAACAGTAATAACATCTAGAATTAACTAAGAAAAACATCAACTAGTAATACACTAAGCCTAATATAGTGGAAATAAACAGCAGCACGAACATGAGTTTGTATGAGCAGATGGTCACAGATGAACACAGATGAACACAGCAACAAGAAAACAGATCAGCATCAGCATGATGTGATATTTTGCAGTGTTTATTTTTTATTTTATTTTTATTTATTCATGAGTCTAACAGCCTCAGGGTAGAAGCTGTTCCTCAGTCTAGTGGTTCTACACTTGATGCTCCTCAACCTCCGTCCTGAGGGGAGTGGGGCAAAGAGTGAGTGTGCTGGATGAGTGAGGTCTTTCATGATGCAGGTGGCTCTTTTCCTGCATCTGGAGGTGTAAATGTCTGTGATGGTGGGGAGACTGACTCCAACAGACTTCTGTGCAGCCTTCACCACTCTCTGTAGAGCTTTCCTCTCTTCAACTGTGCAGCCTCCATGCCACACGTTGATGCTGGAGCACAGGACGCTCTCCACTGCACACCTGTAGAACGAGGTGAGAACTGGGCTGCTCAGACCAGCACGTCTCAGCCGTCTGAGGAAGTAGAGTCTCTGATGACCTTTCTTGATCAGGCTGGTGGTGTTGTTGCTCCAGCTGAGGTTATCATTCATGTGTACACCCAAGTATTTGTAGCTGGAGACCACTTCCACTGCAGACCCACCTATTTTCAGTGGGGCATGGGTGTGTTTGTTCCTTCTGAAGTCCACAATCATCTCCTTTGTCTTCTTCACATTCATGTGAAGATTATTCTCTTTGCACCAGCTCTCCAGATGTTCCACCTCCTGTCTGTAGCTGGACTCATCATTGTTTGTGATGCATCCCACCACCGCTGTATCATCTGCAAACTTAACAATATGACAGCCTGGAAGTGTGGCTGTACAATCATATGTGAGCAGAGTGAACAGAAGGGGGCTCAGCACACATCCCTGAGGAGAGCCAGTGCTGAGGGTTATGGTGGAGGAGGAGAAGTTGTGGATCTTCACGGACTGTGGTCTGTCTGTTAAGAAGTCTAGTACCCAGTTACAAATAGAGGGGCTTAGTCCAAGTGTAGATAGTTTGTCTATCAGAGTTTGGGGGATCATGGTGTTGAAGGCAGATGTGAAGTCCACAAAGAGCAGACGCACGTATGAGTCCTTCTGATCCAGGTGGGTGAGAGCAGTGTGGACCACGGAAGAAATGGCGTCCTCTGTTGATCGGTTCTCACGGTATGCGTACAGGTAGTCCCCGACTTACGAGCGAGTTCCGTTACAACGAGTTGCTCGTAACACGGAAATCTCGTAATTCGGAACGGCCGCCACGTGTCTCGTAAGTCCGGAATTTCGCTCGTAAGTTGGAACGGTTTTGCTAGCGCGACTACAAACACTCGTTTTTCATCGAAAAACTGCTTACGAGTGCATAAAAATGATCGGAAACGTGTGTCCACATGTTTAGCTAACGAACTGTGGTGAAAAAACACAGAAAAACTCTGTATTTTTTGCGTTTTTTCCAAAAATTCGCCAGCTCGTAAGTCCGGAACCTCGTAGGTCAGAGCGCTCGTAAGTCGGGGACTACCTGTATTGATGAGGGTCCTCGTTGATGTTGACGGTTGCCTTGATGTGGGACATGACCAGTTTCTCAAAACATTTAGCGACTATCGGGGTGAGGGCCACCGGTCTATAGTCATTCAGACCAGTCACTGTGGAGCTCTTTGGGACTGGGATGATGGTGGCAGTCTTCAGGCAGGTGGGAACTGACTCCTGTGCAAGTGAGGTGTTGAAGATGTCAGCCAGCACCTCACAGAGCTGGTCCGCACATTCCTTCAGAACTTTCCCTGGGATGTTGTCTGGTCCGGTTGCTTTATGAGGATTAATTAACGCGGAGAAACAGCTTCACCAGCTCCCAGTAAGTTATTAACTCTTTTTTTCATTATGGCTCCAAATGTATGGAGCTAACGTGCAGTTACAAACGGTTTGGACCACGTGAAGCAGTTGGAAGCTGCAGAGCTCGGACGTGCAACGAGCTAACATGCTAACAGACATGCTAACTGTTTTTTTCCTTCATTATGGCTCCAAATGTACTGTATGTGTTTTTTGATAATTATGTAGGGTACTGTGTTAGGATAGGCGAAGTGCTTGGTAACTGTACAGTACCGTACATGTACGTGTATAAGTGGCGGCTAGTGTGTTTTCCGACTTACGCGATTTTCGACATTCGAACGGCCGTAGGAACGGAACTCTTTCGTAACTCGAGGACTTCAACCACTTTGCTTTCTGTGTGTTATAGCAAGTCTAAAAGTTATTTAAATACTTTTTTATTAGGGCACGCAGAAGCGTTTTACAGTATATATTTTTGCATCTTGTATCTCATCACTCTACCTTTAAATAAAGAGTAAACATCAAAACGTGCGGCTACATTAGGGATAATATGAGGATGTCACACTACTACTTTTGATTTGTTTTAAATTATTTATTTTGCAACCAGACTTCTTCCAGTAGCTGTGAGAGACACACCGAGTGAAACACGACAAAACAGGATGTGTAACTACATCCTGTTTTGTCGTGTTTCACTCGGTGTGTCTCTCACAGCTACTGGACTTGTAGTTTTCTCTTAAATCCCTCCACAGAGTGTTGTGTACAACCAAGCTTTCACAAGCTTGATTTAAAGTTTAGCTTAAAACATTCAGAAACAGGAAGTGAAGTTTTTGTTTTTTAACTTGTGATTCCCACTACAAGGAAAGGAAGTAGCAGGTAAAAATTATGGCCATCTACATAATAATGTAAAAATGTACATGCTATCAAATATTTTTCCCGTAAACAGTTTTAAGAAGTTTTAAAACCTGATTTGATTGTTTTTGCACAGCAACTGTTTGTTTGAGGCTTATTTTTCAGTTTGCCTCTCGATCAGTCATGGAGTGACAGACACAGGTTACCGTGGTTACCATATTTAGCCACTAGCAGCTTTAACTTACACTTCTTCTACAGTTTATATATTGAAATACTGTATTGGCATTTATTGCTTACCATAGTTTAGATAAAGTTATGTGGGAATTTTAGGCAGTAGCTTTATTAGTATCCTATATTCTTCAGAAATTCATGTATTCTATTTTTTTTAAATCATTTTATTTAAACAGATGCAATTTTTCATTAATTTAACTGGTAGGACAAATTGACCTGGTATAAACATTATAAGTCTAATACAAAGAGAAGCAGATTGGCCTATTAACTGTACGTTAACGCCCATCCTATTCCTAAATAAAGCAGCCGAGTGTTTTAAATAGAAGTACATGCATTCCTGCAGTGATTTACTGCCACATGTATGTCCTGACTATTCCTGCCTCGCCTGTTTCTTCCTCCTGTCGATGTTTCTCCCCTCCTCACACGTTCATCATGTTGACTGGTTCAGACATGTCGGTCAGAATGGCCACAAGTTGTGAAAAACTAATTTATATTAAAATACTAAAGAAATGATTGTTTTGGAACTTTAGGTCAATATGTACTTGTCTCAAAAGTCTCTTTTTTGTGTAACTTACTTCAAACAGGATTTTTTATTAGGTGTATGTACGGTAAGCTTAAAATAATTAAATTAAAGCACTTTGGCCAACGCTGTTTTCAACATGCTTTATAAATAAATGTGTACAGTATTGTTTTAAAATGTAATTTGATTCATATTAATGTTTCATGTTTTACAGGACTATCTAATTTTTGATTAGTTAAATTAAATGTCAATCGTTAAAGTAGTCTTGTCCACATACCGGTAGATTATAGCACATTAAAATGTGGAACATTACTTCACAGTTTTAGATAATAAAAAAAATAAAATGAGTCTTTTTGCATATTGCTAAATATCTGTTTTGTCCCTCAGGAAGTGTATTATAAAAAGTGCTAGAATATGATTTTTTAATGCCATTATGCAAAACATTAATAATTAAAAGAAGAATGTGAAAACAATTTTTTTCTTATTTTCTTAGTTTTAGAAATCCAGCTTTACATGTTTCTTGTAGGACAATAGCGAAAAATATGTTACATTTGATTACCATAATGAATCTTGGATAAATGACAGCAATATTTTAAATGCAAAATCACTAAGATTGGAATAAAATAAAGTAGGAAACAAAAGCTGCACAATAGTCTTCTCATATTAATGGTTAACGTGTCCAGCATTAAAGATTTGTAACCAGCTTTATGACCAGACACCAACTACCACATGGAGTTTGTTTACCTTTAGAAACAGCCAAAGTGACTAAAAATAGATCAGCTGTATTTGTTTACCTAATGACTAATGTAGGTCAGTCATGGGACTCAAGCTTCCACGAGGTTTTTTGGATGATTCACTCAAGTGTTTTGTTTACACCGAGTGCGGACCAGCATTTCAGATCAATGTACTGTATCTGGAAAACTGGAGTAAACTCTTGCATACTAC
Source organism: Garcialebias charrua (assembly GCA_038048925.1). Taxonomy (NCBI): domain Eukaryota; kingdom Metazoa; phylum Chordata; class Actinopteri; order Cyprinodontiformes; family Rivulidae; genus Garcialebias; species Garcialebias charrua. The sequence continues at coordinate 44,109 of JBBPBX010004558.1, read as the reverse complement.
ACTTTTTAAAGTTTTTGATAACACTTTTTAAGAAATTAAAGTCACTTAAGTGATTTTACTAGATTAAAATGTTGTTTCACGAACATCTAAAAATATTTTTTTTTCCTATAATTCCACAATAAGCTTACGTTAATGTTGTAAACCAAGCCACTGGCTGAAAACCGGAACAGCTGGAACCATTTAATCCCCATTTAAGTTATCAGCACCTAACACTATCTTTAGCTTTGTTTATATTGGCTTCCTCCATAACACTTTCTAACAGCTGTACAGTTGTAAATGCAAATATTTTCTCTGTGTTGATTTTAAACACTAGAGGGCTCTCCTTGGTAGGTAATTACATGGATCTATCTGTTGGTTAAAATTACTGGAATCTTATTGATTTCTGCAAATATTTTGCTTTTATCTAATCTTGGCAGTGGGGTTGCGTCAAAACAGTATTTGACAGATTACAGTATTTACCAATTTGTTGAGCTGAAGCTGTCAAAATAAAAGCAGCCATATGTTTTGTGATTGTCAGAATAAATGTTTTTGCTTATTGCGTCGTGAAGTTGACTGTTCCTGTACGAATCTGCTGAGACTTTTTTTTTTATTAGAGGAAGCTGTTGCTCAGAAAAGTGTTTGTTGTTGTGATCACATGGTGCTCCCTTCAGGGCCCATAAATGAATTCATTAGCCTGGGTTCAGGTCTCTGGACTCTCCTGCTGTTCAACCCCAGAGGAAAACACTGCAGGGACACAGAGACTTCTGTTTCTTCTTGTTCGGCTCTGAAAGTCCCCATTTGTAGCTACAAACTAACTTAGTGAAGTCAGTGAACTGTTTAATTTGCTGGTTTTGTTTGGTTTGCCAACAACGTACATGTAGTTAGATTGAATGCAGCCAGAAAAAAAAAAACCTGACATTTAAAGAGACTTTCAAGACACGTTTCCAGCTGGGCATAAAATCTGAGGTCAGTGGATAAAAAGTGCAGAAAGCTAAATTAAACATTTCCTATTAGTGTTAAAGAATGTTAAAAACAACTACCGGTACTTGTGCTTAAACGGGCTCCTTAGACGAGTGCTGACAGCTGTGAATGGATTTGTTTGTTGGCGTCGTCGTAAACCTCCTCGTGCCGTCACAGGACGGCTCCGAGGTGACGGCACCGGCCCTCAGCAGCAGCACTGATCCATGAATGTCTCAAAACACGTTCCCTCTGGAGGAATTTCCAACTTTTACTACAAATTATTGATAAACCGCTGGCTTCAACTTCCTATACAAAGTGTTCTATCTGCATACACACAGTCAGAATGAAGAAAAGCCAACCATCCTGTCGTCCTCTCTTCTTGTTTTCAATCTGTCAGCGGAGTCTTTTAAACCAATAGTGTTTTATAAAGACGGGCTATCAACGCATTTCACCTCTACTTGTCCTTCTGAGCACTCAGATCTCGTGACGGAAACCTTCATCTTTGTTTTTTACTCACTAAGTGCTCTTATCGGCCTGCTTGTGAGGAAACGCCTGAAACTTTGTGTACTCTACATTTGACATACCCCACCTCTAGGATTTCCTTCTCAAGCATCCTGACTTGTAAATATTGAAACGTGACACGTGCGCCACCGATCATTGTCCGTAAACAGCTTCACTTTAAGTGGCTGCACGAAGATGGCCTGACTTCAATGAGCTCGGCCTCTTTGGAAAAGAATCTGGGAGTGGACTTTAGGACGCAGGCAACCAGGTCTGCCGTCTCCTGTTGACACGAAAACTTGAAGTCATTGTTTTTGCTGATGGGTGCCTGGTGTGATTGGCACCGAAATAATTGCCGGCACATTTTATGGACACTTCCTTCATTTTATAAACACAAACAAAACAAGAGCAGTTTGCTTGTTTCAGCTTTATTTTATTTTCATTCATCTTGTACAAAAACTGGTGGAACTCTGTTTTTTTTTAATCTGTCAGATGAGGTGTTTATTTATTTCAAATATGCTCAGTAAATTAAGAAAAAAAAGAACAGAAGCACTTTAATTTTCCTCCGGGGACTTTCTATTTTCCATCAGCGGGGTGAGTACAATTGGGGGAAACTAGAGCGACACACGGGAAATGTTTTTGTTTACGGTGAAGTGGGAGTTTGGCAGCACGCTAACTTTTCAACTGAAGGAGTTTGCTGCCATTTTTAACAATGTTTGATAGCCTGTAGGATGTTGGGCAACAGAAAACAATACACCAAAAGGACGAACCAATCCCAACTCTGTCTGTACAGAACACAACACAGGTGTGACATCGCATGCAAACCCTCGACCAAGCAAGTCTTTGTCCTTCAGCATCCCCTTGGGAGGTTGGATTTATAGCTTGTTGTGCCTCGGAGCTCATTTTTTAAACTTTATAGGGTTTGACACAACGATGTTTAGAATAAGTTATGCCGTTTTCTAAAAATGGAACTATAAACTTGTGAAACTAAACTGTAATCTTAAACAACAGCAGTGTTTTATGCCTCAATATCTCTGCAACCAGACCATTTCAGTATTGTTAGTGTGGCAGTCTGTGCATGTAGGAGCTTTGCATGTTCTCCCTGTGGTTGTTTGAGTTTCTTTCCTTTGTGGGCGACTTATTTTAATGTTTTAAATCAACAGTGGGTGTTTGCCTTGTGATACACCGGCAACATGTTGAGATTGAGCTCTGCTTCACTTCTAAAGCCGTTCCAAGATTTTATTTTTTAATTGTTTTTATCAACATTTCAAATATGTGTCTGCCAGGCAATGGTGTCTACATAATACACAGGGATACGGAGTACCCACTAAAAAAGCCTAAAAATGTCAATATACTGTACCCACTTAAAAGTGCCCAATGACACATGACTCATCATTAGGCACGTGTCATTGATTTGTTAAACGGCAGTTAAAAGCTTCCGTAACAATCTATCTGTGTGCAGCGCTTGTTTATTACATTCGCTTATCCAACCAATTATTGTACAATTACTACAGTACTTCTGTACTTACTATTTAATTATTGACATGTTTTGCTTTGATACAGTTTTATAAATTCCATAACAGGTTTTTAATACAAAGCCAACTGTTGTACAAAGTTTGTTGTACATTTATTCAAATATAAGCATCAGAGAAATTTGGAAATGTTTAATATGTTTAAAAATCAAAATAAATGGACGATTATTATTGTATTAACCAGTGGTAAATTTGGTTTCTAAGTTAGTTTTACGTTTGACGTTGAACATTTGTGCTCCGTGCCTTCAACAATGTCCAACGTCCAACATAAAACTAACTTTACCACGGTGTACCCACTACAAAAATGTAGACTACACCACTGCTGCCAGATTAACAGGTACAAAGGTAATGGTATTCAAGTATAAAAAAGAACAAGATAATTATAAAAAGGTTTAAAAAAAAGTCTAAAAAGATACAAAACAATGTACAGATAAATAAATTTTCTAGAACTGATATGGTTTTCATTGCCTTTTTGTTTTCAAGTCCTTTAATTGTGGTGCTGTATGTGTAAAGTTCATTGCTGAAGTGGGTTCTGCTTGGCTTGGAGTTTGTTCTGAGATGGTTGCTAAAGAGTTGAGTTAGGAGCGTTAATTCTGGTTAATTCTGGTGTCTACGTCTTCAAACTGGTTTTATGCAACCAACAGTTTAAGAAAGGATCATTTGGGTTTGAGAGAACAATATGCTGGAATTGAAAATATTTAAATGTTTTATGGGGAAAACTTTTCTTTGTTTTCAGAAAAAGTTGCATATTTTGAAAAGTAAAAATAAAGTCATGAAAACCAAAGATTATGGCACGATACAAGTGCTGAACATGTTGATGTCTGAATGGTTTTAATAGCACCAAGTGTGAAGATTTTTTTTAAAAGTTGTACAGTATTCTTAAAAAAGAATGGACGAAACAAGTAAGTTTAATAATTTTACCCCTCACTGCTACTAATGGAGCAAAATTCATAGTTGCAGCCACAGCTCAAGACAGCCGAGGCACAGATTATGACCCACTTGGACTATACTACCTCCGCTGGGATACAGCTGAAGCTCTGTTAGAGGTGAGCACTTTCATATTCACAGCGTCGGCCTGGCATGTGCCAGAAGGCATTTTGAAAGCGTAATGAAATGTGGGGAACACTACAAAACCATAAACGCCATAAACGAAAGAACCATTAAAAACAAACGATAATACAAAACATTAATAGAACATCACTACAAGAAACATTTACAAGTCTTTAAAAAAAGTTTTTTTTAATGACTTGAATAACCTCGTGTAAAACTTCAAAGCAAATACTGGATACAGTAACTGACTAAAATACGGAGGTGTATAGCCCAACAAGAGTTTCCAAATTAGTGAACCAGTGAATGTAACGACAGGTACGTGAAGACGGCCTTTGAATAACTGAATTGAATAAAGTGCATAATTGAATCACAGAATAATGGTGTCCAATTTATGAAGAGTTCCTTTACATGCATGAATGATGTCTCCATAATCAAACAAGGGAAGGATGTTTCTTCCACAGTTCATTTTGCAGCCAGTGAAGAACGATTTATGTACAAGTAGCCAAGTCTCACTTTGACATTTAATTGCAAAACATACAGTGTGAAAAGGACAGAGCACCGTCAAAGGCAAATTCCCAGGTATTTTTAAACTTCTACCTGCTCAACAATATCACCATCTTCTGACAGGCATTCAGCAAACCCATATTGACATCCTTATAAAAGAGATTAATAATCTCAATGGATTAAGGTTTAATAATAATAATAAATATTTGGGTCCACGGATTCTTTTTCACAAGTGAGGGAAGAATATGGACGTACAAATTACGTACAAACGTTCTTCTTTCATCACCATTAACAGACAGACTGATGCTGCCTCTGCAGTACTGTGTGGGCTGTGTCAGTCCATTGTAGTGAAGATGGAACTGATGTGCATGGTAAATCTCTCTGTTTATCTGCCGGTTATATGTTCTTACACTCACATTTGATCACAAAACCATAAGAATGCAATCTTGGATACAACTGGTTGAGATTATATCTCTGAAGGGTAGCTGAGAAGTTGATTTATCCAGGAGAGACTTGGATTAGAATTGTTGCTCCTCCACGTTGAGTGAAGCCAGTTGGGGTGGTTCAGGTATCTGGTAAGGATGCTCCCTGGACACCAGAGAGGTTTTCAGGGCATATCTAACTAGGCAAAGACCCACATGCTGCAGAGACGTCTCTCGGCTGGCCTGAGAACGCCTTGGAATCCTCCCAGAAGAGGTGGCAGTGGTAGGAGATGTCACTGCCTCCCTGCTCAGGCTGCTGCCTCCTCAGCCCAACTCCAAAACAAAATGGATTGATGGATGGATGCTACTAAAGGAAAGCTTCATGTTTTAGGAATTACCGGTATTCTCTGCAGTAGTCTATAATCATACACAGCCTAAACACATTTTTCACTCTTTCAACTGATTAAGTGAAGAAAACCATGAGTTGGATTTATCAAACTGCACAATGCATACATTGTTGCATAACTCTCCTCTGAAACCAGAGGTCAGCAGGTCTAAGTAGGGTCCGCACACACGACTGCGCGCACACAAAAAACAGGACAAACCGTTATAAAGATGTGTATTTTGTGAGATCAGCTAGAATATTTTTCTTAACAGGGACTTTGTCTACGGTGTCTCCTTGAATTCTTAAATTAACTCTTTGTCACTCCAGGCGGGAACAATGAGTCGCTGTCTCCTCTTGCAGAACATGCGAGCTGAATGGTGGGAAACAAGCCACACCTAGGCAGACAAAGGAATGCTAAGGTCAGTGCATCACTTAACCGCTGTTGTTGTAAATAAACCAGAGATTCATGAGAATGCATGCAACTCTTTTGATTTGTCCGTTTTTGTGCGCTGATGGGGTTTAAACTTTTTATACAGAGTATTTTCCACCTGGAGGTGGAGGATTGAAATCAATACCACATTCAAAGCTGTGATTCATCTTTGGTCTTGTCTCTTTGACTAAGAAAACAAGCTTTAGTGCTTTTATTTAGAAAAGTGACAGTAAGTTAAAAATGATATAAATCTCACTCTGAAACATGGATATATGAAGCTGCATATGTGGCAGTGTTTCAGTATTTTTTGCTACTAAAGTGTTGAAAAATGTTCAGCGCTTCACTGTTGGGCTTGACGTTTTCTTTTCAGTGCAAGTTTTGGTCACTGCGATCCTCACTGGGGAAGACGAAGAATGGATCAGCGGAGGAATAAATTGTAGTTTGTCCTCACTCCCTTCACTTTTAACAGCTCAGTTTGTGTTAATCACTTCCAGTGAAAAGGTTTTCCCACACCCCTCTAGTCTCCGCTCACACAACTATGCTCGTATATCAGGGCTCTGACTGTCTGCACCGCGAGTCCTGTGGCTGAATATTTGGTACCGGGCGGTGCAGGGGCCATAGCTGACTGTCTACTTATAGGCAGTGGTGGAGAAAGTACTCAAACACTGTACTTAAGTAAAAGTACAAATAAACAGACAAAAATGTACTAGTAAAAGTAGAAGTACCATATTAATGTTTTTATTTAAGTAAAAGTAAATAAGTACTTGCTTTTAAAAATACTTAAAAGTATTAAAGTAAAAGTACTTGCTGAATGTATTACCTAATGCAATGGTCTACAAAATCATTAAGTGTGCCTAGTGTATGTATATTTTCTGTAATACATTGATAGTGTTGAGTCATTTTAATGAACAATGCTGCAGATAATACATGTTTTTATTGTGTACTCTGTGACACAGTTCACACTTGGATTTGTGATGTGTGTCAGAATTTCAGGGATGACATGCAGAGTTAAATGACATTAAGCAAAATAAGAAAGAGGAATGATTATACTGTACCTTTGAAAGTTTTTATTTAACACAAACCAATGTGTCATTTTAACTGCAGTAAACATGTAAAAGTTGTCTGTCTGAAAAAAGGAGCATTAGACCTAACAAAGAAATAGACTCTGATCATTTCAACTGCAGTTTGTCTTCAACTCTAGTTAAAATTCTGTCTAGTCAACCTTGTAATAGTGAACACTATTAACTTCCTGACACCATTTTTAAAATTTGGACCTGAATGTCGAGACATTTGGAGACATCTCTTGTCTCCTAACATCCATGAACTGACACATTTTAATATTGCAGCAAGAATTTCTTGTCCAAGTTTAGAAGAAGTTGATTTTCAATGTTGTTGTTTTTTTAGTCCAGTCTGGCTCTTTTGGGAGGGAAAAATCTGTCCTGCTGTACTAAACAGTCTTTCAATAGTATAGTATTTCAATAATATTTCAATAGTCTTTCAATAATATTTCAATAGTCTTTCAATAATATTTCAATAGTCTTTCAATAAAATCATGGGTGTTGTGTATTTTCTGGCTGACTTTCCATGGTGGAATCCATTTTGGGTGTGTTAGTGGTGCTGTGGGTGCTCCCAGATATGACATATACACTAGAATATACATCATTGGTCCAGCTCTTCTTGCAGGCATGTCTAATGTTACTTGTCCACTTTGTAATGATTCAATGGACCAACTCCACTCTCAACATCAGTTACTTTCAAACTAACGACAAATCAAAAAGCTGCAACGTGAATGTACTTTGTAACTCAACACATTATAGAAATGTAGTGTAGTAGAAAGTACAGATACTTTATGTAAAATGTAGTGCAATAAAAGTAAAAGTACCCACATTTAATTATACAGTACTTAAGTAAAGTACAGATACATGAAAAATGTACTTAAGTACAGTAACAATAACAAAGTATTTGTACTTACATCCCACCACTGCTAACAGGAAAAGTAGTTTTTTTTTTCCTTTGAGGAGCGGCAGATAAGGAGGCTATGGAATGGAATTTCATATTCCTGTAATTTATATAAACTGGGTTTTTACCATAAAGTAAAATTAGTGCTCCTCCCAAATATCATGTTGACAGAAAGGCCTTTCCTTTATCACCAAGCAGTTTTGGTGTAAAACAGGCTAAGTACAAAATTTATATTTTCCTAAACTGATGCTGACGTAAAGTTTAAAAATTTGTTGTTTTGTTTATATTGAGTAATAATTATGTAAATTATTTATTTTAAATGCCTTTAATCTCTATTGTTGTGGCTCTGTTGGTGAAGCTGCCACTCCTCAGCAAGAAGTTTGCCGGATCAAATCCCAGACAGGAACTTTTCTGGATGGAGTTTGCATGTTCTCTCTGTGCATGCGTGGCGTTTTTTGTACTCTGGTTTCTTCCCATAAACTAAAAGCATGTTAGACTAATTGGTAACTCTGTCCCGGTGTGAGTGAGTGTGTGAATGGTTGTTTTGTTTCTCTCCATAGCCCCTTCTCCACAGGCGTGATTTTACGCAGCTTGCATCAACTCAGCATTGGCCAAATGTGTTTCCATTACCTGTTCCTGCGTGGTTTTTGGAACTGCCTCAGCCATGGTTCAAAGCGAGCCAAGCAAGCGATTTTGACGTCAGCCACTGCAGCCTCTTTTTGGCCAAGGTGGTAAATGTAAATAGCCACTGCTACACTGCACATACAAACAGTGCTGTGAAAAAAAAAAAAAGAAGTCCAACTACTGGACAACAAAAGATCACAACATGCAAAGCAAGTAGAAATGGAGGGACTGGAGGTGGTTTGCCCCTTACCCACTATTCCACCTGTTCCGATCCCGGGTTTGCGAAGCACATCAGTTTGCAAGTGTCCTCCATCAGAAACTGAAACCTCACAGTTCAAAATGTTGGACTTCCTGAGATTTACTTTTAACCCAGGTGTCATCAACATGAACCAATGATTCGGTGGGTCCCTGAAAAAACTAAACAGCCACTGTCCAAAAGGATGGCCCAGCACAGAAGAGCAACATCATCTGGCCAGGACTCTGGTCTACACTCATCTGCAGGCCAGAGGTCACTCTTTCAGTGATGAAGTTGTGCATATCCTTGACACAGAGGAATGTTGGTTTGGTTTGAGAGATGCGTAAAGGAGGCCATCTTTGTGAAGAGAACCTGTCCATCGTTAAACAGGAGTGGAGGCCTCCATGTTCAACTGTCCCCCTCTGTTACTGCTCGTATCACTCAGCCCTCTGTGATTAGCAAGCGTCCATAAGGCTGATGGTCCTCCCTTTGCATGTGACTAGTTTTGTCTGTCACCAGCAAACTGGTTGATCTACGATGAGAAGGTGCTATTTATAAAACTGAGTTTGTTGTATAGCTCCTCAGACTGAATAAGTCTTTTGGATAAAAGACAAAATGTTCCAACAAAGAAGAATCTGTCAAGAAGACCTGACTCAACCTTGTTAGATTTATCTACCTGGATTATTGAGCATGCATTAGGACATTCTGATTAGAGTGGTACTTAACAATGGAGAAGCAGCTTATGTGGCCCTGTGATGGACTTGCGACCTGTCCAGGGTGTACCCTGCCTCTCTCACAGTGATAGCTGGACATGGACACCACCGACCTGGAAACGAAAATGTGGGTAGAGATAATACATTGATGGATGTTGTAACATATTCAGAAGATAATAAAATGGTTTTTTATCCACATCACTTTGCTTTCTGAGGTTTCAGTTCCATCTAAACTACATTTATTTTTAAGAAATTTAAATGTAATAAACTAAATAAGCAGACCATAAGCGATAACTTTTCTTTCAACCTGCAAGGTCAAAATTAGTTTTTCAAAGGCTGGTTTACTATCACCATGTAACACAACATTAAACTGAAAGACTGTTTATATTTCAGTGACAAAGGATGAAATCCTTGGAAAAATAGGTGAGATGTCTGCCTGAACACGTAACTCGTCCTTTTCAGCTTTCCAAGCAGTGTGACTCGGTTGGTTTAAATTTAATGGGGGCAAAAGTATCACACATTTTAATTTCACTAGAAATTTGGGCCAAAACTATGTTGAAGGAATTTAACCAAGTTTCCTAATTTAGTTTAGGTGGGTCTGCAGTGGAAGTGGTCTCCAGCTACAAATACTTGGGTGTACACATGAATGATAACCTCAGCTGGAGCAACAACACCACCAGCCTGATCAAGAAAGGTCATCAGAGACTCTACTTCCTCAGACGGCTGAGACGTGCTGGTCTGAGCAGCCCAGTTCTCACCTCGTTCTACAGGTGTGCAGTGGAGAGCATCCTGTGCTCCAGCATCAACGTGTGGCATGGAGGCTGCACAGTTGAAGAGAGGAAAGCTCTGCAGAGAGTGGTGAAGGCTGCACAGAAGTCTGTTGGAGTCAGTCTCCCCACCATCACAGACATTTACACCTCTAGATGCAGGAAAAGAGCCACCTGTATCATGAAAGACCTCACTCATCCAGCACACTCACTCTTTGCCCCACTCCCCTCAGGACGGAGGTTGAGGAGCATCAAGTGTAGAACCACTAGACTGAGGAACAGCTTCTACCCTGAGGCTGTTAGACTCATGAATAAATAAAAATAAAATTAAAATAAACACTGCAAAATATCACATCATGCTGATGCTGATCTGTTTTCTTGTTGCTGTGTTCATCTGTGTTCATCTGTGACCATCTGCTCATACAAACTCATGTTCGTGCTGCTGTTTATTCCCACTATATTAGGCTTAGTGTATTACTAGTTGATGTTTTTCTTAGTTAGTTCTCGATGTTATTACTGTTTTTCTCTTTCATTTGTTGTTGGATGTAACTGGGACCTCGTGTACATAATCTCGTTTTCATCTCATGTACCACATGCGGTGCAAATGACAATAAAGACTCTCTCTCTCTCTCTCTCTTATGTAAAGCCAAAGATAATGACAATAACAGTGTTTCCTGAACTTGTACGTCTCGGAAAACCGCTCAATACTAAGATCCGAAGCAGCCCTGATGAGCTTACAACAAAGTTTGCATGAGGAGATTAGAGGTATGGAGGTGGTAAAAATTGTGTAACCTTCATCTGAGATTTTTTGTGTAGATTGCATTGTTGATTTTTTCCCCCCTTGCCAACAGAAACCCAAGATTAACATACCCGGTAATATTACCAGCTCAACATCAACACATGAACTCTGATCGTTTTAGAATTTATTTTTCTTATGAGTAATCTTTTGATTTTGAAATTCCTGTTTATCTTTGTTGATGCATGAAGGTTATAGCTCAGGGCAACTTTGTGAGTTTGGGTGCGGACACTATTATTTGCATTTAATAAAAACACCAAAACACAATTTAATGTGAAGGAAACGTCACTCTGAAAGGCATGGATTAGCGTTTGTGTTGCATGTGCAATATTTGACGTTTTAGTTTAAAAAAGACAAAAGAGCCTTTATAAAGTTCACAGAGAATTCAAATGGGATCAAATGTTCAGCAGCTCTTCATTTGCAATGTGAGAAGTTGACCTTCTGACTGGCCGTGTGAGATTGGTGACCCTAAATTGTTGATTTTTTTCCCCCCACACCAAAGATATGAATAGACATCTTTGTCCAGATAAGTGTTCTTGCTGTGGAGACATTTTGCTTTTACAAGTGCAAAACATAAAATTATTTTGGAGGTTGCACAAAAAGAGCCAGAACACGTTTATTTAACCATCTGCTCGACAGTTTTTTCAAATAACTTTTTTATCTTTTGTGGCACTTTTGTGTAAATGCCTGCTGCAGTCTCGCCACCAACCCGATGATGTTATGTAATGTAGCTATTTCACTTACAGTATGTAGACCTTCAAAATCTTTCAGTCTTCTGCAGAAAACAAGAGAAAGACATGAATGTCGCTCTGCTGACCAAACATAAAAAGAGACCATCACAAAGGTTGAGCTGTTTTACCTCTCTTCATCCTCCCAACACCCTCCTTCCTTTTGGCAGGAACAATGTTGCTGCATTACTTGACTGTTGTCCTTCCCCCCTGATGATTTTCTTCAGCTTTTTTTTTACTCTTCTTGTTTGAACAGATGCCGCCCCCCTGCTAAAACCCTCATCCTCTGGGACTGCCATAAGGTCTAGCACAATGAGGTAACCCTCAATTACATTAATGGTGAGAGTCCAGCCCAGTCACTTCCTTCCAAGCAGCATCAAACGATGCGATGCATATCACTTCCAGAAGTAAACTTGTAGTCTTTTGTCCTTCGTTATTTATGAATGGATTACGAAAGAGGAGCTGCATGACCGTGTTCACCTTTCAGTTCATCCATTACTGCTTGAGTAGCTTTTTATGGCATGTTGGACGCAACTCAGGCTAACAAAGAAAAAGGATAGCACTTGAGAAAGGATGGGTGAATACAGAAAAGATGTTCAATCACAGTGGTCAATCTATGAATGACTGAGTTGCAGAGCAGAGACCAGTTCAGCCAAGGTTTTCTTCCATTCGCTGTCTCCACCGGCATCTTATCGTCTCGATGCCGATTGGGCGAACTTGAAGATAAGCAGCTGGTGTTGCCTGTAAACAAGAACGGTTGGTGGTTCTTTGGCTCCAGGTGTCTTGTTTCAGAGTTTAACCCGTAAAAATGCTTTGAGTGCCTCTGAATCCCAGAGCAATGTCCCCTTTGACCTTTCCCAACTTTAACACATAGGTGTGTTTGAGCTAAACTTTACCCGAACCCTCATGAGCTTCACTTTGCAAAGAGGTGATGGCAGGAGATGGATTTAATTGTAGCAGGCATGAGGAACAGCTGGTGGTTGAGTTACTCTGGCCACGTCAAAAATTGCTTCAACAATATTTCATCAAATTGACCTTTTTCCACATTGTGATGTTTTATTTTTACTCTGAAAACCTTTGTCATTACTGCGAAAACAAAAATCAACAATCACCTGATGCAGAAAGGAAAGTGCTTTTACCATGACTGTGCAGAAGCAAATGTTTAGCAACAAAGCAATTTCTTCCGTTTGGTTGTTTTTTCTCCTTTCACAATCTTTGACTTCATTACCCTAAACCAGCTAAAGAAAATGGATGAACCGTGGTTTTCAAACTGAGCCCAGATAAATGTAACGGACACCCTGCAACAACACACTCATAAAGAAGAAATTAACAGTCTGGATTTGAACCTGATATAATAAAGATTGTAGCAATAAAGCTGTAAAATTCAATCATCAAATTCAGTTTTTATTAATCTTATCAGCACTCTGCAGGTGTAGTTTTGTTCAGATTGCCTCTGAGTCAAACTATCTTCACAGACAATATGTGAATTTTACTAGATTATTTTTATTTTAATGAGAAAATATTCAGAAGCCTCCACTTAAGGTGTTTTTCTGCATGGCTTTTCAAGCTAAAATAATCTTTTTTTACACATTGTTAAATTTGCTCTATTTCTATTGCAGAAGTTGGTGTCAAATAATTGATCCATGCTCATATTTATTTACCATATAAAAAAAACTCAGGTTCCTGCTGCTAATCTGCTGAGACAGCAATGAAATCGAGTCACTGTCAGGAAATGACAAGAGAATCATGAAACATCTGGTAAAATGAAGAAGATAACTGATAAGTGGATCTTTAAATGAAATACGGGTACTTTTCCAGCATCACTTCAAAAGGCTTGCTTATATTACAAACCCAAAGAGGAAATAATCAAATATTTATTAAAAAAATAAAATAAAAAGCTTTATGTACCTGCATGACACAGTTAAAAAAAAACGATGTTTTGAATCATGTGTCAATGCAACATTTCAGAACAAACTAAATACGTGTCTTAGGCAAATTTTCTTTTGAATTGCATGTCAGCATATGCTTATTGTTGGATGAAATAGATTATAAACAAGAAAAGACCAGTTTGATACATAAAGTTATTATCTAATGCTTTTATCATGGAAAATCTTTTTTTAAACAGGGCACTATAAATATGAATAAATTTTTCTTCTAATGTAATTTTTTCTATGAAGATTATGCAAAATAGTTTATGTGGGACTGCAAATTATTTTGCTTTTATTTATAAAATAATTTATTTCTATTTAGTTGCAGCATGTGTGACATGCAACTTTCTTTGCAGTAATATGTCCACAAGCACGCATGCATGTATTTTATCTGTAAAATCATCTAAATCTTTTGTAACATCTGGAAATATGTACTAATATAAATTTAAAAAAAATTTGATATTGTTATCAACTAAGTTTACATTTTTTTTAAGTATTTTGTGAAGGTTTCAAAGGTGCTAGCAGGGTGATAAAGTCCAGCACTTCATTTATCCTGTGAGCATCGCATCATCCCTCACTAAAAAAAACACTTATTCTTATGTAGTGTTATATATTTGTCATTGTTCTCTGTTATGAGGGGCGTAATTCGTGTCATAAATAAAAAATCTGCCACATTCCACTCGCCGTTTCTGCCCTGAAACACCGTGTGTGGCTGTGCCCCCATAAGCTGTTCGGTTCCCCCTTTAAAACAGGCTCCGCCCTGAAATCAGACGATGAATGTCAACATCACTCTCACCACCGTCTGACCAATCAGCGCTCAGCGAGACGATGGTCCGTGAGGGCAGCAGCCAATCAGAGCGCTCGCTGTCAGAACAAAGGGGGCTCGTGTCAAACCCGTTGGTCGTTCGAATGCCACATTATTCATGTGCGCGTGGTGCTTATTTAAGGAGTCGCGAGTTAGCGGTTTTCTCCCCCCTTCTCGTATAAAAGCTAACGGAAACCCTGCTGTCTCTGCACATTCTGTGAGCGCCGCGTGGGGGAGATGAAAGGAGGAGGGTATTTAAATAGTAAAGAACGAAAATTCAAATAAAATGTCCTCCACATGTGCGGTAAAAACTCTCCTTCCTCCCGGCAAGGGCATGAACCGCCACTACATTCATTAGCAACAATTAATGCAACATTAACCATGAGGCTATACAGTTTCAGTTAAACTGGATGAGAATGCACAAAAAAACCGAAATGTTAATAAAACACGTTTTGCGTTGATTAATTCCATAGTGACAAGTTATAAATAAAGGCAAACGTTGACTTTAATTTCTCTACGCTGCCTCTGAACGCCGCTTCTTTAATTTCTCTACGCTGCCCCTGAACGCCGCTTCCTTTCCGCCTCACCGGCTTCATTATGCGAAGAGGAGGAGGAGGAAGAGGAGGAGGTGGGCTGCTCCTCTTCTTCTACCCCTGGAAGTGCTGAGAGCTGCTGCGGCTCATTTTCACCTCCGCCTCGGAGCAGCTCGGTCCTCCGTCATTTCAGGTCAGGGGGGTATTTAGTTATCTCCCTTCCTCCATTTTTTATTTATTTATCTAAAAAGTAGTGCCAACGGTTTTAATTCCTCCGCCTCGCCGGGAGGAGGACCACGCCATTCCGGTGAAGAGTGAACTTTAAACCCTCTTCCTCACAGCTGCTACTGAAGACGGCGAACACCGAGGCTTTATACCGGTCCAGCATCTTTTCATCTTCATCCTTAAATATTTTTATTTTTTTTCCGTGGAGGGAGAAGTTATCGTCGACTTCAGTGAAGTTTTTTGTGTGTTTTCCATCGGCATCATGACGCGGAGATCCTGTGCCATTTACGCCACCGGCATCGTCTGCGCTCACCTCCTGATAGTGGGGATCGCCCTGGTGGTGGCCCAAGTCTTCCAAACAATGATCCACAGCCGGTTAAAACAGGTAAGACGAACCATATGAATCAAACTCGACATTTTTAACGTTTTTTGTGTGTGTGTGCTTCTCGACTGCTTTACAACCGACCGTTTTAAACGTTGCAAGTGTTCATCCGCGGTGATGCGGATTCAGGGATAAAGTAATTCCGTTTAGCTGCTTTTCATCCGGGTTTTGTGCCACATACAATATTCACTTTTCTGTTTAGGGCAGCTTTTTGTTTTGTCGGCTCGTAAAAAAACCTAATGAATGGAAGTGAAAGAAATCCCCAGAAACTCCCACACTCGAGGGGTAATTATAAACATATGACACCCAGGTGAGTCTCACCTCCATTTAATGGCGTTTTCTCACCCTAAACTGCAGTTCAAACCGCACCTGCTTTTTTTACTGGTTGTTTTGAAACGAATAAATGCTGTGGCACTTAATATCAGGATGCAGGCTTCGCTTCTGGTAGAATCATGTCTGGATGAGATGTGCAGCTTTGGTGGAAGGGACTGGAGTCCTGACTCTCACACATCCAACTTTTAGTCAAATCAAGCCATTAGTCAGAGAATCTTTATTGTCACTTGCACCACAGGTACATGTGATGAAACGAGATTATGTACACAGGGTCCCAGTTACATCCAACAATAAAATGTAAAAGAACAGTAATAACATCTAAGATATGAACTAAGAAAAATATCAACTAAAAATACACTAAGCACTATATCATAGAAAAACATCACTCCAAACAGCAGCACGAACATGAGTCTGTATGAGCAGATGGGCACGAATGGACATGGCAACATGAAAAACAGATCAGCATCAACATGATGTGATATTGTGCAGTGATTATTCAGATTATTTATTCATGAGTCTAACAGCCTCAGGGTATAAGCTGTTCCTCAGTCTAGTGGTTCTACACTTAATGCTCCTCAGCCTCCGTCCTGAGAGGAGTGGAGCAAATCGGCAGCCAAAGCTGCAATAATTTCCCCAAAGGTAAATGATGTGTTTTGTAGAGTGGCTCCTGAAAATGCCTCTGCATGCAGCACTGTCCCCGCTGATTCATTTTAAGTTATACCACAGTGTTTCTCTGTACTCACAGAAATGGTGTGTCAGTCTAATTTGACATTGGGACTTTCTAAAAACAGAATGCGTCTGCTTGTTGTTGCAGTTTGGGACAGCGTGTGGGAGTGGGGTGGGGTGGGGTTGTTGGCAGCTGACACATCCCTGCAGAATTACTGCCCTTTTTAAATGCCTCACATTAGTTCCTCCTTTTTCTAACATGCATCGAAGCATCAGCGTGTTCCTGCTTCTTCAGGAAGTTCATCAAAGGGACAGAAACGGGTCCAAATAAAAGCTTGAGACGCTGTCCCAAGTCCTGCAAACATCTGCCCCGCTGACACAGTGGGGTGACATTTAAGTCCAAGTCGGGGCAGCATCCCAGGAGACTCTAATCGCCAAAGTTCGTCACCATGGGATTTGACGCAGCTGCCGATTACATGAAATGACAGCACGGATAATCCTCTTTTGCTGCAGACTTCCATTGAATTAGGTTGAGCCAAACGCTATGAATGGACTCTAAAAAATCTATCCAATTGCATAGATGTGGCTATTCAACCCATGCAGTGCAACTCCAGGACACTTGTGTGGGCGTGGAGGGATGTACAAAAGTCCAACAATCTTGGCCTTGAGGGCACACTTTTTGCCAGAGAGCAATCGCCTAATTCCTTGTTTTTCCTGCTTCAGCCAAACTCAAGTTCTTCGGCTCATATGACAAACTGAAGAGAGAAAAAACACACACCCACTCACGCCACTCCCTGCAGGCATGTATGAAAGTGAAGACTTTTCACTGAAGTGTAAAACCCAAGGTCATTCATCTGAAGTCTGCTTTAATTTAAAATGCACCCACAGATTTTTAAAACTAGTCACTTTTAACTTCAGTCGATCAAACGAGAATCTTGTCACACCACAATTAAACTGTCTGTTTATTTCAGCTTTTCATTCAGTAATTTGAGAATGCTGGCATTTTGTTGGAGGAACAATGTTGTTGTTTTTATGTTCAAGGATAAAGACCATTTAACCTGGCCAAAGGTGTTTTTAAAAGGCCTTTTATTTAAGGTTTGCAAATGCAGGCTGCAGTGTATTCAGCTTCTAAAGAAGAGCAACCAGGCATTCAAAACTAGAAAGATTTGCATTTTTAAAGAAAAAGGAACTACAGTACTGTCTTTTTCTCCGAGGTTCCAGTTTATCGGCTGGTCATGCTCTCTCCTTGCCTTCTCTTGGTTTCATTTCAGCTTTTAATTAAGAAGCAGACTCGTCAAGACTCGAGGGGGTCACACTTCTTTAAATACCTCTGGCTCCTTGTAGATGAGATTTCTGGAGAAGCTGTTCCAGATGTGACGCCAAACTAAAACGGCATATTTAGTCCTTTTAAACCAGCCTTGAATATTCACTGAAAACTCTGCTTTTCAGTACTGTATTTGTCTTTATCTTATTTGCTTTGTGGATTGTCCAGTTTAAGACCAAACAAAACGTCATTTGAAGACGTAATTTAGCTGTTTTGCTTGTCCATCCACAAACAGTTTTGGACTCTCTTGGTAAAGAGGGTTAATTTAGTACAGCAGATTTAAATGAAACTAATTTGACCTTTTTTATAAACTAATGGTAGCTGTGTTCTGATCTCTAACCTCTAAAGAACTTTCCTAAAGGTAAAAATATAAAAGACGCCAAAGTCAAACAACTAAAAAAACAATTCTGTTGAATGCTGGAAGCTGGAAGTGGTAACACAAACAGGAAGCTTTAGGCACACCCTATTCTATATTTTGTCAGCTGTAAGTCTGTGAAAGCACACAGAAGACAATGTATGGCTTCTCTACAGTGCACCTCTCTGTGCTCTGGAGAGCAGAGGGATTTCAGGAACTCCAACTTAATGACGGGAAGTGGGACATTTTACCCAAGTTTAAAAAATATCCCTAAAATAGTTTGATCCTTTTCAGGTCATTAAACACTTCGTGCCAATGTGTTGCGATCTCTTCTTCCACACCCCAGCGCTGCTGGTACAACCGATCAGTTCCTCGTGTTCAGACATGTGGGAACCAGTTTATTTTTTTTATTTTTTTCAGAACACAGACTTCAATAAATCATAGGCCTACCATGCATTCATGTTCTGCAAAGTATAAAGTATATTTGATCAGTCCTAACTAGGGCTATTCAACTAAATTGCTCAGTGTCACAGTTACTGAAAGCCGAGAGCTCAGGGGCTGGGCATCCAGCAGTTATTGTCATTAAGTAAGTTTGTTTTATGGTTTAAAAATATAGTTTTGTTTAAAAATGAACCCATTGGTGGGCCGAACTGAGCTCACCTGTCAGCCTGATTTGGCTAGTTGAATAAACTTCTATAGCAGGGTATCAAACTCACATAAGGGGGCCAAAATTAAAACGTTTTTCAAACTAAGGGCCTGTTTCAGAATCTACATTAACTCAAGTTTGACACCCAACATTTTTTCTTGGTTGAAGGTTCCTCAAAAAGAGTTTGATTGGTCTAATTTGATATTCTCTGTTGCACTTTTGACATCATAATCAAAGATTACAGAAAAATTAAAGGGGAAAGTATTTTACATTTAAAATAACATATTGGGCGCCAGATAAGATGTCAACGAGGGCCACATTTGGCCCCCGGGCCTTGAGTTTCACACTTGTTCTATAGACTCTCATTGGCATTGTTGCCAGTGCTTTGAGTTTTAGATGATTTCAAGTAGGTTTATTGTCATTTTCACCACATGTGGTACATGAGGTGGAACAATTGTGTACACAAGGGTCCCAGTTACACCCAACAATAACTAAAATATAAAGTGTGAATAGAAACGGTATAAAAGGATTGAAGGTATACACTAAGATATATAACAAGAACGCCAAATGGCACGCTAAAACATCTAAGACCCACGCCAAACACCAATAATGCAACATGGGCTTATAACAGTTATCGTCATTTAATTGTTGACATCTTGAATCACAAGTTTTTCCAATACAGTATTGTGAATCTCTACTTGAAAGTAATTTGAAGTGAAATGTTTTAACTTTGTTGTTTTGGCTTAATGTTCTTAACGTGTGCTGTCCTGTCTCACTCTTTACGTAATTTGGTGTTTGCTGCTTCTAAATGCAGCTTTTATCCTGTCTGTGTTGTTGCAACATGGTGCGGTGTGCTCTGAAGGCCTTCTCTGCGGCCCTTTGGGTTTAAGTTTTAGCCAGGCACCAGCTCATCACTGAAAAGTGCCATGTGCTGCTCTTCTGAATTGTGAACGGCTTATAAAAAGCCCTCAGTAATTGGGAACCTGGTGTTGTTACCATCACTTTCTTGGTCAATAATAATGCAGGCATTTTGGGGATGTTGTAATGTTTCTCAGTCTGAACTTGTTTTTCTTTGACAGGAACTTACATTGACGGAGAAGAGTAGAGTTTTTGAGTCATGGAAGAATCCTCCTCCTCCTGTTTACATGGAGTATTACTTCTTCAATATCACCAATCCCGAGGTGTTCCTGGCAGGAGGGAAGGCATCTGTTCAACAGATTGGCCCGTATACGTACAGGTAAGGCTCATGTGAATGGAAACTCTATTTCTAAGACCCAAGGACAAAACTGATCAATGTTCTGTCCGCACCAGGGAGTACAGGCCACGAGAAAATGTAACTTTTGTGGAGAACGGGACCAAAGTTTATGCCCTGAACCCCAAAACTTTTGTCTTTGTGCCTGAGAAGTCCGCCGGCGACCCCAAGGTTGACATCCTCAGAACCATCAACATTCCACTTGTGGTGAGACAGATGTGTCTGTGCTGCATTGTCTTTAGATTTGACAGGCTGTTTATTATTTCTCCCAACACTGTTTTTCCTCTAACACGCCTCATGCCATTGTCTCGTGACATTTTCAGACGTTTTATGTGATGGACTGTTTAAACTTCTTTTTTTCTTTTTCACCATTTGTTTTTGTTAGGCGGTCATGAACGAGCTGAATTCCTACTCCTTCTTCCTTCGAAGCGTGGTCTCTCTATACCTGAGCGGCATTGGCGTTGACCTTTTCATGACCCGCACCGTGCACGAGATCCTGTGGGGCTTCAAAGACCCACTCATGACAAAGATTCACTCAATGAAACCTGAAGTGGATGAATACTTTGGGCTGATGTGGAAGGTGAGCCTGGTTGCAGCGAGGTTTTTATTTTTCTTAGTGCAAAACCCTTATGTTTTATTATCATGTTGCCAAAACGTCAAAAGGGAAGTTTGTGGTAATGTCACTTAAGAAATGACGCAGCCTAAATGCTGATGGAAGATCTTCTTGCTTCCTGTTTATAGAGGAACGTCTGTCACAAGCAGCAACGTAATCATGTTTACTGCAACATTTAGAATCACAAAGACAGACCTGTTAGTTTAGAGAAAATTATTCAGATTACTCGTGTTTTTTTTGCCGAAATGGAATAAAACTTGTTTTTTTTCTCACACACTTTTCTGTGAAATATCATTAAACCAAATCCAGAAGCATCAAAACAAATGGCACACACTTTTATCATATTGTCCAGAGAAGATCATTTATTTTTGACAAAAGCTTACATTGAAAGTAACTCTAGGCTCTCAGTATGACTTTTAATGGGAAAACTGATATTCCTACTCTTAAAGGCTGTTGGAGAAAATATATAAGGCAGTTTTATTTTATTATTTTTTCTTCTGTCAGCAGGCACAAGTGCTGTTTCTGACGGTTTTCTGGTCTTTGTCCGTTTTTCCACAGAAAAATGGCACTCATGAAGGGGAGTTTGTTTTCCATACCGGTGAGCAGGACTACCTGGATTACGGGAAGATCGACACGTGGAATGGCCTCAGGTAAAGTTGTCAACCAATCCGTCTGTGACATGAGGAGATTTGGGCTCTGCTGCATTCATGCTGTCCTGAATAATGTGAAACAGTTTTTTTTATCAGTTCATTACTCCTGTTTCTCTCTGTTCACTATAGCCAAATTTACTTTGTTACTCAACCTGCATCCAAAAGGAGAAACTCTTTGCTCCATGGCTTTAGGTAGAACACGATTGCAAAATGGATATTTGAATACCCAAAGCGAGTCAAAGTGCACAATTGACTAACTTGACAAGAGCGAGTTGAAACCAGTTCTTATTGAAATGAGTTTCAACTAAATGAAGTCGGACAGTATTTTTATTTTTTTCCAGTACCCTCCAAACCCAAAATGCATCAAAGAAGTTGTAAATGTTTGAACAAAGTAAGAAAAAAAAAAAAGTTTAAATATATTAGACTTCTGCTTCTATGGAGAACTGCTTGGAGCTGTACCATTAAACACCGTTTTAGTAATCTTGGATTTTGTTTTGGTCAGTTTTAATAAAAAAAATGTTAAGTACTTTTAACCGATTCAGCTTTTGAATTGTGATTTATAAAAACTATTGTAGATGCTGGACTTTTGGTTAGATGAATGTAGGGGGGCTGTAGTAAGTTTTTTTTTTTTTATTATTATTTTTTGTAGTTTTACTGAAATTTTAATGAATATGCCATTTGGAAAAAGTAACTGGCAGGTAAACGGAAAATCGTAATTTTCCGTTTTGTGTGGAATCCCAATCTGATAATCACTTCTAATCGATTTGTATGTGATCATTTTAACTTAATTTGAGGCTGTTCCTTTCTACTGTTTTCCAACATTAACCTCCGGACTCTTTACAGGAAAATGTCGTGGTGGTCTTCAAATCAGAGCAACATGATCAACGGGACGGACGGCGCGGTCTTCCACCCGCTGATTAACAGGAACGAGCTGCTATACATCTTCGCTGCAGATCTCTGCCGGTATGCGTGATGTTTTTTTGTTTTTGTTTTTCCCCCGGATTTGTTTAGTCACAGCATTCTGTCACGGTGGAGAGGACAAGGACTTCCAAAGAAGTTTATGGTAGGAAGTGGCAGTTGAGTCATTCACACAGCTAATTCACTGATAAGAACATCCTTTTACAACACGATAAGGCTGAGAATTGAGTAAAACCACGAGGGAGTTTGTCCTACACATACCAGGGTTTATTACTCAGGGAATGCCGTTCTGCACGTGATGCATCACGCTCAGGTGGTTTGAAGGATTCACAGGCTGTTTAAGTGTAAGAGTTCTCGTTGTCTTTTCTTCAGATCTATTCATTTAGCGTACGTGAAGGATGTGGAGGTGAAGGGAATCCAGGCGTACCGCTTCGCGCCCCCCAATGACGTCCTCATGAACCCCAAAGACAACCCCACCAATGCTGGCTTCTGCGTGCCGGCGGGAGACTGCCTCGGCACCGGCGTGCTTAAAGTCAGCGTTTGTCGAGATGGTATGACCTTCCTCTTTGTTCTGGCCTAGTTACCCATCGCCCCCTTTGATCAGCCTCATGACACAGTTTCTTCTGTTTGCACCCCTTCCCAAAACGATAAGGTCCGTTTGGTCAGTGACCTCGTCCTCCTGCTTGATATCTGACATTTCTGAGCACGTCAGGTTTTACTCAGCAGCCGTTCAATGATTAACTGTCCTGATTGTGTTTGAAGGTTATGAAGGATTTTTATGGTGGTCATTGAGTGGAGTCACATTGCTCTAATAAAGTAATCTCTTCTGTGTGATTTATGAAGCTAGAAGATGGCTACCTAAAATCTTATGTTTGAACTTTTATTCCAGTAAGTGTGAGTGTTTAAGACAACGTTGGTTTTGAATCTTTTAACTTGTTCTGGTTAGTCAACTTCACTTCCTCTCATTTCACAGAAGAGGAAAACCTTGTCTGATTGGTAGGATTTTCTTGTGACGCTTTATCCAATCAGCATCAAACGGTGTCATTCTGAAACTGGGCGTGACGTTTTTGTTTAAAAATAATAAAGCAAAAACATGTTTGTTAGATTTACAAGTCCACTTCTAAATTTATTTTCATTGCAGAATAGTTTTAAAATAAAAACGTGTGGTTTTTATTTATTGAATGAGTTTTGTTCTTAAGGAAACTAGTAAAAATATGACTCATTCAGATTGTGGTCAAAACACCTGGTAGTTTGGGTTTTGTTGGGACGGTAGCTACATAAGTTATCTGGACTACAAGTCATTGTTTTTGTGTTAGTTTGTTTATATATATATATATATATATACTGTATATAGTATACTGTATATCTATATATAATATATATCTATATATAATATATATCTATATATAATGTATATCTATATAGATATATAGAGATATATATCCTACACTATTTCAAAGCAAAGCAAAAAGGACTTAACATAAAATTTGAATAACCAAATCTTTGCTAAACTCTCCTTTTAACACACTTAAGTCTGGCACCTGAACATATACTGGTTTACATGGTTTGCATCTCAATTCTTCAGACTGCTGGTATTCACTGAATTTTCTAAAGTTAATGTATGACTTCCAGCTATTCATTCCTGGGGAGTATGATTTTATGTATTTTTTATGAATGATTTGTAGACTCAAGGAATTTATTTGAAAATCTGTAACATTACTGTATTTTATTTTTGTTTCCAAGCCGAATGATGTCTTCATGGTGCAACTTTTGTGTTGTAAATAGGCTCATTTATGTTGAGCGATTTGCTTACCATACCATACCATACAATTTTATTTATAAAGCACTTTAAACAGGAACAAGTCCACACCAAAGTGCTGGACAAACAAACACGCAACAGGCAACACAGACAATGAAGTACAACACGAAAAACATAAAAACATTGCAGATCATAAATCAAACGATCCAATACAAATCAGCTGGCATTGAAAGCGATGGAGTAGTAGTGAGTTTTTAACCGGGATTTGAAAACCGAGAGGGAGGGGGCCTGTTTGATGAGCAGCGGTAACTCGTTCCAGAGTCTTGGGCCTGCTACAGAGAACGCCCTGTCACCCCTGCGCTTAAGGCGAGTTTCTGGAACTATTAAGAGTACCTGATCCTCTGACCTCAAAGCACGTGGAGGGACATATGGGTGTATCAGATCCGAGAGATAGGCGGGGGCGAGACTGTTCAGCGATTTGTAGACATACATGAGAATTTTGAATTGGATTCGAAGATGAACCGGTAGCCAGTGAAGGGAGGCCAAGACTGGTGTAATGTGCTCTCTTTTGCGTGTGCTGGTTAAAAATCGGGCAGCTGCGTTCTGAACCAGTTGTAATCGTGCAATGGTGGCTTGACTGACGCCAAACAGAAACAGAAAACTGACGCCAAACAGAACAGCTTAGAACAGAGGTCTGCAACCTGCGGCTCTGGAGCCACATGCGGCTCTTTGCTCCCTCTGCAGCGGCTCTTTCAAGCTTTGGCCAAAACCAACATAAAACTGAATTTTATTGGTTGTTGTACAAACAACAAAAAAGGATGAGGTTTAGCTCTTTTCTTGTCATTGCTTTTGCAAATACAGTACTCTAAACGTTTTGCTTCATTTCTATACATTTTTTTACCCCGCAATTAAAAAATCGAGTCTGCATAGTTCAGTTTTTTTTTAACTATTTTCCTCTTTACAAGAATCTGGTCTTTTCATTTCTCTTGTTAAAAGAAAAAAAAAGTTAATCATTAGATATATATTATTTTAGCTTTATAATGTAACTCCTACTAGCCCCAAAAGTCGTCTCCAACAAACCTAAAGTGGCCCTTGGGCCATCAGTTGCTAATCGGTTGTAAGCAGGTTGTTGCAGCTCTGAACACATTTAATTTAGTGAACGAAGGCGTAAAAAAGGCTCTTTTGATCGTAAAGGTTGTAGACCCCTGGTTTAGAAGAACGAGACGGTAATGTTGTCCACTTAGGGTTTGAAAATATGAACAGTGTTGCAGAATTAAGCTTGTAGTGTGAAGTTTCCTGTTTTTATTCTGGCACTTTATGAAGCTCAAAACGGGCTCAAAACCCGCATTCTTCTGTCATCTGCATACTATCACTTGCAGATAACGGCCGTGTGTTTACTTGATCAGACGCTGCACAGTCCAGTGGTTTATGTCTCACATCTCCTCTTTAATCTTTTTTTGACCCTTGTTGTTTATTCTAAGTTGTCTTGAGACATAAACACACCTCACACGTGCGTTTTCTCATTTGTATCCAGGCGCTCCCATCGTCGTGTCCTTCCCCCACTTTTATCAGGCGGACCCTGCGTACATCAATGCCGTCGAGGGGCTCAATCCCAACAAGGAAGAGCATGAGACGTACCTGGACCTGCAGCCGGTACAGCAAACACTCCTAGCATAACAGTGTTGAACTTTGATCTGTTTGATTTGTAAAAATTTAAAAAAAAAAAACAGTGGTTTAGTTGTTTTGGTCAAAATACATTAAGATTTAATGTTGAATTCAATCTATAGGTAATGGCAGCTAAGGGGGGTGGGGTATTATCAAAGTATTAATACTTAAGAATGTGAGTTCTGTGTGTGAAAAGTTTCTGATTTTAAAGGTTCAGTATGTAATTTCTGGAACATGCTGGAACTTAGGAAAATTTTGAACAGAGACATGTTTCTGGTCCCTCCCCCTCAGAGCCATATATGGCTCTGTTACCCTTGCTCTGCTGAAATTCAAATTCAAGCTCTGTTTTTATTGGCTGATTCAAATTCAAGCTCTGTTTTTATTGGCTGGTTACAAACTCTGTTTTTATTGGCTGGTTAACGGCGGGTCACTGTGGCTTTTTAGCAGTGGTGGGCAACGCTAATTAAAAAATTAGTTCCACAATTTCTAAAACGCTTATTAATTTTTTTAGGTCCACAATTTCAAAAGCACAAATGTCTTATGAAAATTAGGGGAAGCTAATCTAATCCGCTATTTATATATTATATATATATATATATTTATATACAGCCGGCAGCTTTATGCAATATTTGCACTACACTGCCAACTGAAAAGTAACAAAAATGATCCTAAAAGGATGAAATTACAAAAATCAAAGGATTTATTTAATACTTTACGTACATATATTCTATTCGGCCACGAAATTAACAAAAAATAGAATGATCTTTTAATCCCTAAAACCACTTTTAAATCTCAAATACACGGGTGTGTCGCCACCGCATTTATACATAAAAGTAACCCAAATACATAAAAATAACGACTCGCCGTCGAATGGTCGACACAAAACACACAATAAAATCCTCCGGCCACGTTAATTTGGCTTGAAACAGCAGGGTTCTCTGCGGATTTATCCATTAGTAACCCCGCACAACCAACCAGCTGGACACAGAGTTAGCGTCTATAGGTAGTCAACAGATTTAATGAAAAGTAACTAAAATACATAAAAATAACGACTCACCGTCGAATGGTCGACACAAAACACACAATAAAATCCTCCGGCCACGTTAATTTGGCTTGAAACAGCGGGGTTCTCTGCGGATTTATCCATTAGTAACCCAGCAACCAACCAGCTAGCCACAGAGTTAGCGTCTATAGGTAGTCAACAGATTTAATGAAAAGTAACTAAAATACATAAAAATAACGACTCACCGTCGAATGGTCGACACAAAACACTCAATAAAATCCTCCGGCCACGTTAATTTGGCTTGAAACAGCGGGGTTCTCTGCGGATTTATCCAAGTACCCAGCAGCACAAACAGCTAGCCACAGAAGCCCCTGAGTTCACCTCTGACCCGGAAGATGTCAAGATGGAATAGTCCATTTTTAGTAGGGGGATAAAGAAATCGACCGTTTTTTTAATTGCGTATTTAATGATCGTTTTCATCGTAACTATAATTATTTTTATGTTAAATGTACATTAACAAGCAGGATCAATGTTAGGGATGTAGGTGACTGTCCCGGGCGCGGCGGGGCCGGTGCAGAGCCATATATATATAGAGTTCCGACACCCTTTGATCTCGCCAACAGGCGGTCAATCGTTCCAAACAACGGCTATGGAAACCTTGTGGAGCTGCGCCCTCTGGCGGCGACGGAGCGCTACTGCAGGCAGCTTCAGACTGTAACCAGAGCCATGGAACAAATCGCCCCCTCCATGACCCACGTGACTTCCGCATTCCATTCTTACAATGGAACTCTATGGGAGTGTCGCAACTCTCACTTTATATGGCTCTGGGCCGGTGCCCCTGCTGATTGGGATCCCCAGGCAACGGCATCATTTACCTACATGGTAGATCCGAGTCTGTTCTCCGCTCTGCCCCCCCTCCCTCCAACCCTTCCTCCTCTCTGCTCTTTATGGTGGGGAAAAAGGTAAAACAAGCAGCATAAGAGCTTGTAAATAAGTTTATTGGTTTTTACTGATAGATAATTAGTTATTAGCGGTACTGCATTTTAAATAAAAATAGCACAAATCCGCTTATGACTTATAAAAGTTAGTCAAACCACAAAAACGCTGACAAAAAGTTTAGGTCCACTGTAAGCGGATTAGCGCTTTAGCGCTCCCTAGCGGTCTGGCGCCCACCTTTGCTTTTTAGAAATGCTTTTAGCGAAGCAAGGGGACAATAATTTTTTCAGAGATTACTTGTCTAAAATCAGTATGTCAGGAGGTAGTGACAGAGTGAAGAAATATGTTTAAAATATATTGTTAGAAAAGTTACATACAGCTCCTTTTAAAGCTAATTTTTTTTTATTCCCTTCCAGACCACAGGGGTTCCCATTCGTGCCTGTAAGAGAGCTCAACTCAATGTCATTCTGAAGAGAGTCCCAGGCTTCCCGTAAGTTCGCTGAACTGCGACACACTTCGCTGTTGCCACACTGTTGACATTTGGTCCACATGTTGTGCCAGATGTTTTTTGACCCCTTTGTTTTTTTTCTTCTGTCCTTCAGCAAAACGAAGCACATCAACGAAACCATTTTCCCCATCATGTTCGTCAATGAGGTGGGTGCTCCTCAGCTCAGTTTTTTTTATTTATTTTTTCTCCCAGTAATCCTAAGTGAACCACGTATCAATACGCTCTTCTCTCCCCGACCGCAGACCGCAACTATTGATGATGAGTCGGCAGTACAGATGAGGCAGCTGCTGTTCATCGTGACTGCTGTGTCCAACTTCCCCTTGCTAATTGTGGGAATGGGCATCATCCTGCTACTGGTGCTCGTCATCTTGTTCTGCCGAAACCGCCAGAAAAAGGTGGGGTGCGGCGCTTTCACTTCCCACTGAGCTTTAAATTAATCCTTCAGAGTTACTTAGGTTTATTCTGCCCACTGACAGTAGTTTGGTAGCCTGATGACAGTCACATGTCGCTGTAAACTAGGTTTAAGGTTTTGACTGGGTTTTTGCATGTTTAACCAATTTCCTGCACCAGCTGTTGCACATTTTAACCAAAGCCATGCGCATGCTAACTAACATCACAAGATTAATGTGCAACAAAGCCAGCATGAGCAGTTTTCTTTTATTCTGGATCAAAATGTTTGTTTTTTGAGCTGCTGTCAGTTCTTTTCATGCTGAATGTTTTCTAACAGTCTGACACATTCAGGAAATGGGAGTATTAGCTTCTTTTTTAGCGATGCACTGGTTTATCTGCAGGTTGTTGAACTAGAGTAAACTTGAGGATGATTTATAGCACACACTCCGTCCTTATCTCCTGTAGTGAAAAATCTGTGGGGTTGAACTGTGACCTCACCACTCTGAGGTTATATTAGTAGTTCATGTTATTCACAGTCCAAAAGGGAACATGTTTAAGAAACATTTTGTGCCTTGTTGGGAGTAAAATAAAAATTAAATCCACTTTGGTGTTTGTATACTGAGTGTGTAGCAACCGCTAAGTTAGTCTGCAAACATAGGTTCTTTATGGGTGTAAAAAAAAACTACCTCAGACACCTATTAATCTTTGGTTCAAATAAAATGTGCAAGATAAAATCTTTATTCATTTGTGCTTCTGATATTTGGGTTTTATTACCTTTGGACAGAACCAGGTTAGCGTTTTACCTGCTAAGCTAACTGGTGGTGTTCAGTTCCAAAACTACTTGAATCTAAATCCAAGCTTTAATCTTTTTAAGTTTAGCTTTGTGAAATGTTGAAATGTGCTTTATTGCAATGTGATGTATTGTATTAACCATGCTCTGATTTTTATTTTCTGTTTAACCCCCCGTTTTTCCCTTTTCTGTTTTATAGAATGAAGTTAAACGTATTGATTTTAATGAAGCTTTTCATTCTTTTGCTGTAAGTCTTGAGTTTTGCCTTGTTTATAATTTGTTTAAGTTTGTTACCCATCATTTCTGATCATTTTATTTTTTAATTGCCTTTATGCATCATGACTTATTTTTAATTTTTTGCTTTCACTGTAATTCATTAGCTCGTTTTATGTGGTAGTTTTTGTCTTAACTTGAGCACATGCAGATCTGTTTTATTTTGTGGTTTTCTGTGAACATCCTGATGCATGCTCAATAATCCAGGTAGAAAACAAAAAAAAGTTAGGTCTGGTCCTCTGGACATTCAAAAAAACAAAACGAACAAAAAAATAATAATAGAAATGTTTCATCTTTCCTCCAAAAGACTTTTCAGACTTCTTCACTGAAGAAGTCTTTCGGAAGAAAGGCCAAACATTTCTACAATTTTTTTTTAAAATTAATATAATATTTTTATTTCTTTTTGTTTTTTTTTAATGTCCAGAGGACCAGACTTAACTTCTTTTTTTTTAGAGTTTTCTGTGAACATTGTAGTCAAGACATTTACTCGAGTTTAAATGTTTCTCTGAATTAATATTGGAACATTTTCCATTTCTTGTTTTGTACTGACTTTGTCTCACTGGCTCTTCCCGCTCAGACGGCGAAGGACGACACGGCTTACACACCAGTCAGCGACAAACCAGACGACTCGACGGAAAAGCCGGCCAACCAGCCGACGAAGAACGGCTCTTATATCGCCATGTCTCCAGTGGAGGCCCAGAAGTGTTGATTGATGGTCCCACACCCCTTACCCAAGCGTGGCGATCAGGAAGGGGGTTGATGGAGCAGCACAGGGGTGTTGAGTTACCATGGGTGGGGAAAACAGGGACACAAACCCCAGTGATTCAGTCAACAGAGACATTGATCCTCTTCTGTCTTTTCTCCTCCACTCTACCCGCTGAGCATGGCTGTCACTGCCTGCAGCACTGCAACACCACCAACCTCCCAATCTTAAATAAAAACACACACACCACCTCTATCCTGGTTGGCCTATAAAGAGGACTTCAGTGGGGGGGAGGCGGTGCTCAGCCAGGAAAAAGCCTTTTCCATAATTCTTCTGTGGGAACAAACTTGTAAGTGTTGCTGTTGCACACGACTGTGCGATCTTCTGAGTGGACCCTGACAAACTTCAGAGTGTTTAACGTTCAAACGAACAACAACAACAACAACCACCGGAGGGTGTTGGTTAACTTCTGTCCTTCTTTCTGTCCACGTTAAAGCGAGGAGAAACCTTTTGAGCCTTCAGACTACAAAGCCCTTGTGAAGCAGATCTTTATGACAAACATCTGCGCTCTAGGGTTGGATATACAAAAAAAGGGGGTTTTGCTAATTAAAATTAATTTAGTATATTTTGTAAAGGAAAACGGGAAACAAAACAAACTGAGCCACACCAAAAAAATTTGCCTTTTTTTTTTCTCAAGACAGGTCTGTGCACCCAGACGTTCACACCTCTCTTCCAGTAAACTGTGCGCACTGTTATTTCACACCTTAATAGCCTGTTTGTTTTTTGTTGTTTTAATTGAACAGTGGTTTTTGTCCTAAGTAGGCACAGTGTAGGATTTAAAACTGAAATACTTGTGATTTTAACCCTTTCCTTCCCTAAAACACTAGTTTAAAATGTTCATACATCTAGGCTTTGTTTTATTAGTCAGGGCTAGAATAAAAAATATACAACATTTAGGTTTTCACACATTTCCAGCAAAAAGAAGGAAGAAAAAAAAATAACACCCACCAAACTTACAAGGGACACTTGAACCTGCTTTCTGCCTTACAGTAGTTTAGCATGTTCTTAATGTTCATACACTGTTCAAATAAGCTGGAAATACTTTATTGTACAGACGTAAAGAGGAACTGTTTGACCAAATCCAGCCTGTCGTCCTGGACGCGCTGAAAGACACTAACTTGGTTGCAGTGTTGATGCTCCTACAGGTCTACACTGTTATTAGAAAAAAAGCACAATTTGGATTGTTAAAACCAGTCTGTACACAAAATTACCAGGTGTTTTACTTTCTCCCAGTTGTTTGTACAGCTGAGATGTATTTTGTCAGAGACACTGTCGAGGTGCTGTGATCATTATGAGTTGGGAGCCCCGAGTGCCACTTCTCTGTGTAATCTGTCAGTTTGACAATGAGCTGCAGGCGTTCAAGCCTACACGGCTGTTCTTACGTTTTTGTTTTCAGCTCTTCTGTCGGCCACATTTGCCCCACGTCTTGTCAGACCTGCTGGTTGTCGCCAGTAAGGAGCAGATTTAAGGCCATAATGGTGTCGGCCTGAAAAAAATCCCTGCACTTTGCCTGGAAACTGTGCCACTATATTTCCATTGTCTTTGTGTTTTTGTTTCTTGTCCCATATGTTTCAGTGCTAGTTGTCAAGTACATTTCAATGAGTAGTATTGTTGGTGTGTGGGTGTAGCTTGTTGTCATCGGACAACGAGCATCCATCCCTCTGTTACCTGCTTTCAGCACACAGAGTGTCTTCTTTTGATATACTTTTTATTTGTTATTGCTGCTAAAAATTGCCATAGCATTTGTATTTGTACATGTGGGTTTTACCATGATGTGCTCTCATTTGGTTTCAGGTTGATCCGCAGGGGCTTTAATTCAAAACCTTTAAATCTTGAAGGCTTTTGTGTTGCCAACCTTTTTTTTTTAACACCTGAGCACAAGATGCAAAGCCCAGAGCTTGCTGCCATTTAAAGGCATAAATTTACCATTATCACCTAAAGCCATTCATTAATCGACTGGGATCAAACCATTTGTTTCATTGTGGGGTGGGAGGTGCATTTTATTAGTGAACTTTCCTGAAGGTGCCCAAAAGGGTCGAGCCACTCCTGCATCATCTTAAACTGGGAATGGAAGACTGATTCTGGGACAGTTTGGTGGAGAGTGAAGTTTTACACCATTATTGCTCAAACAACTTTACGTTGTTTTGGATTAAAGCAAAGCTCGGCTCCGGAAAGTTCCCGTAAACTCTTCTGTACTCTAGACTTTCCCTCTGTTAAACTAATCATCCAGCCTTTCAATGAATGAGCATATCAGACTGTTGGGGACATTTAATTTAAAACCACAAAGTAAATACACTCAACAAAGTCAAAGTCTTCGTCTCATGTGAAACTGACTCACTCAAAGGTCCTTTTGTATTCCACCTAAATGGTTGTAGCTGCCACCTTGTGCAAACGCACAGTTCACAGTTGTTCACCTTTTTTTAATGATTATCTTTAACCTGAAAGATCTAAATCCAAAGAGCAGCGTTTCAAACACAGCTGAGCCATCGCAGCTCCACCACGCTGACCTCTGCTTCAGTCCTCCACGCTCACTGGCTCGTCCCTGTTTGACCAAAGATAACCGTATAGATCCGTCTGGGCGCCTGCGTTTACTTTCTGTGATAACAGCTGTGCCACAAAACCGCCACCGCCTACCTTTAGATTTAAAAAAATTAATTGTGCCACCACTTTTGTAAAATATTTGCAACAGTGTTGTGTGAATGCTTTGTGTGTTTTGGCCTTTTACATCAGGGCAAAAACAGAAAATTAAAGAGTATTGCTTTTTTTTTTTTTTTCTTCACTCGATGCAAACAAATCAATGCTCTTTATAGAGCAGGAAAGAAAATCTCAGTATTATTGTAAAACAAAGCAATACAAAGTTGTGTGTATGAAACTGTGGGTGTTTTTCAAGGGGCCACACTATATTTAAGTTGTATTTTTCCTTCAGTTGTGTTAGATTTTCTTAATGTAGAAGTACTTTTTTTATTTCTGTAGCGATTTAGTCAGCTTGAGGTCGAGCTCGTTTCATCGGTTTGTTCATTTCAATTATTTCTATCACTGGCAAATATAACTAAAACATGAACCAGTTTGTGATGCTGGGAACAGAGTTGTACAGAGTCTGTAAAAGTTGTTCAGGTTTTGTGTTTGTGGGGAAACGACGCACCATTTCTGACAAACTGGAGCGATTCGCTGGAAGGCTGATTATCTTGACTGAAGCGTTGAAGCAGTGGAACATTTGTAGATGAATGAAGCCCTCCTTCGGTCATGAGCGCTAGTGCCAGGCCTTTATTTTGTCATTTTTCTTGTAACAACCACATCGTCATTTCAATATTTAACACATTTCCATTTCAAAGATACTAATTTTATTTTTGCCGCTGAAGATGACAATCCCCAAGCCCCACCTCCCCTTTTTGTCATACTGGGTGCAAAATAATTTCAAAAGTAATATTCATTTTTTAGTTTTGATAATTTACAGTGCACAGATGTTTATACCGTGCTTTTGTAAACATTTCTAGTGTACAGTATTTGCAGAAAATAAAAGTTGCAGTTACGTGCAAAGTTCAATCTTGTGATTCGTCTTATTTTGCCTCTGCACAGGTTGAGAGCAGCCGAAGTTGAACAACTCTTGTGTGTGTGTCGGTTACTTTGCAGAAGATTTTGTTTCACTGCAAGACTTTATGATAAAAACGTTTGTGACATTGGGTCAAAAGGATTTGCAAGGCCTCGGATACTATAGCAGGAGCGTCATGAAAAGGTTTATTTTTGCACAAAACATTTCTAACAATTCTTGGCCTCATTTAACTTTTTCATCACATTTACAGGAATTTTTTATGTTGTACTGATTTATGTATTTTTACTTTTGTAAATGGTAAAAGTACTGCAGGTTTTACACTTGAGAGAATAAAGTATAAAAGCTTTTTTAAAGATTTTGTAGCCCAGTTATAAAACACTTGTCAAAGCACAAATATATATATATATATATACTGTATACAGTATATGGTACTGTATAGTGTCCTTTGGCTTTTGAATTTGAACAGGGGTCTGCAACCTTTACGATCACAAGAGCCATTTCTGTCACTTTGTTCATTAAAGGTTCAGTATGTAATTTCTGGAACACGCTGGAACTTTGGAAAATTTTGAACAGAGACACGTTTTTGGTCCCTCCCCCTCAGAGCCATATATGGCTCTGTTTCCCTTGCTCTGCTGAAATTCAAATTCAAGCTCTGTTTTTATTGGCTGATTCAAATTCAAGCTCTGTTTTTATTGGCTGATTCAAATTCAAGCTCTGTTTTTATTGGCTGGTTACAAACTCTGTTTTTATTGGCTGGTTAACGGCGGGTCACTGTGGCTTTTTAGAAACGCTTTTAGAGAAGCAATTGGGACAATAGTTTTTTTCAGAGATTGTCTAAAATCAGTATGTCAGGAGGTAGTGACAGAGTGAAGAAATATGTTAAAAATATATTGTTAGAAAAGTTACATACAGCTCCTTTAAATTAATTGTGTCTGGAGCCACAGTACCTGCTACAGCTGGGATTCTCAACTGGTGGCCCACGGACCACTTGGAGGGCGCTTTTCTGGACAGTAGGGGTGATGTGAAAACTAAAAATACTTAATTTTAACATTTATTGATATTTTTTACATTCTAAGACAAAATAAAAGATGAGATTCTTGTAAAGAAGGAAAACATATACAGTATACAGTAGTTTTTGCCCAGTTTCTAAAAACTAAAACAATAAATTATGCATTCTTATATGATTTTTTTTTATTGTAGAAAAATTACGTATCCTTTGAAGAAATAAAGCATAAAGTGAAAGTTTTACTGTTTCTAGTATTCATATATTTGCGAAATAAATTGCAGGAAATCTGCTAAAACTTTGTAGTCCTTTTAGTTATGATAACCAATAAAATTCAGTTTTATGTCAGTTTTGGTCTAAGCTTAAAGAGCTGCTGCAGAGGAACCAAAGAGCTGCATGTGGCTCCAGAGCCGCAGGTTGCAGACCCCTGGTCTCTCTAGACCATAACTTCTGATCTGATCAACATAATTTAATTAAACTTAATACACGTTTCTACCACCACTAGACGGTGTGTCCTGTAGTCCTCTCAGCAGCTCCAAAGTCAAGTTCACAAATCAAGGTGAAATAATATTCAAGACCTTTGCTTATCCATTGCTTTAATTGCTGTTTAACAGCCTGTCAATGGGCGTCTGTGGTCTTCTTGTTTGTCGTTTTATAAACTAAACACAAGCTAAAATAAATTAAAACTCCTAAATCAAACAATTTTTTCTTCACAGCTTTAGATTTCAAATTTGTCTGTGTCACGTGTTAGTAAATCATTCAGGTACTAAATCCTACAATGCTCAGTGAGGTCATCAGTTTATTTTTATTTTTTGTAAAAACAACCCAAAAGCTCAGAAACTCATTCATGTACTTTAATTTATTGAAATAATAAATATATAGTGACTGAAACAGAACTTGACCAAGCTGCTTAGTTTATGTTAAGCTTTAGAGGTTGAAATTGAATCTGTTCTCACTTGGAGATGGTTTGATTGTTTTTTTTGGAGGTGGGGAGGAACATTTATACTATTTTAAATAGACTATAAGGGGAATGGTGGCGCAGAGGTTAGAGAAGGTGGGCCTGCGAATCGATGCTAGTTCAACTCCCGGTACCGACAACATCAAAGTGTGGGTGGGAAAGGTGGAGCACCCACACCTGCCTCCACCCTCATTTGCCCATGAGCAAGGCCCTTAACCCCCCACCATCTGCTCCCCTGGGCGCCCTACATAGCAGCCCCCTGCTCCACACAGAGGGCTGTGGTAGCTCGGTGGTCTGTACGGATGCGTCAGGAATTGGACATCCGACGTAAAAATAATTGTCAAGTCTTCATGCGACTTAATTTGCTGTGGCGACCCCTGAAGGAGCAGCCGAAAGGGAAACAACAAGAATAATGAATAAACCAGTGAATCATGTCCAGGGGTCTGCAACCTTTATGATCAAAAGAGCCATTTTACGCCTTCGTTCACTAAATTAAATGTGTTCAGAGCCGCAACAACCTGCTACAACTGTGATTATCAACTGGTGGCCCATGGGCCACTTTAGGTTTGTTGGAGAGGCTTTTGTAGCCAGTAGGGGTGACACTATAAATATAAAAAATATCTAATAATTTATATTTTTACAATTTAAGACGAATGAAAAGACCAGATTCTTGTAGGGGGTGGGGTGGGGGATGAAGGGTGTAGTTTTTTAAAATTAATAAAAACTATGAGCTATGCAGACCTATGCATTTTTTATAGTGGAAAATTTAATCGAGTATAGAAATAAAGCATAGGAAAACAGCTAAAACTACTGTAGTCCTTTTTTGTTGTTTGTATAACAACCAATAAAATTCCGTTTTATGTTTTGGTCAAAGCTTGAAAGAGCCGCTGCAGAGGGACCAAAGAGCCGCAGGTTGCAGACCCCTGCTCATGTCTTTGGCCGGCAACCCACAGATATCCTCTTTAATAAACGCTTGTTCCAGCCACAAAGCATCATCAGAACAGGTTTTACTGTTTGATAACCTTGTTCAGAGGGTTGATGAAGCGTACATCCTGTCCCTGTTGGATGAAAGATCAAGGTTTGAGCAGTGGGTTCAAGGTTGGGCTCTTCAGAAATATGTTTGCAGTAAAGCCACAGCTCTTTGAGTTGGGTCAGTGTTTTAACTGTGAAGCCCACAGCTGAACCCGGTCAGGCAGGTTTTCAGGAAAAAGATCCGCTCACACGCCGCTGATGTTCATTTGAAATGGTTTTTGGAGATAAATCCACGAGGACTTGTGCACAGCGGCAGCCTTGTCTTTATTATTTTGGCCTTTTCGCCTCGGGGACGTTCTCTCGTTCCGAGGCCTTCTGAGAACTCATCTTGTTCTTTTAGTCTGAGGGAGAACGTCTGACGCACCAACACATCAGTCCTCTGCTTTTCAAGTGAAGTGGCGGGTTTTCACTGACCATCCACAGAATCCTGGTTGATTATTTTCTCTTCAGCGTCCATGGGACAAAATATGAATCTAACGTAAAATATTTCAACTCTTTAATGCATTTTATTCATAAAAAGTCCAGCAACTTTTAAAACAAACTTGCAAGTAAACACGTCAAGGCGAGAGTGATGGTCCTGCACAGCATGCCCCCTTTTAAAGGTCAGCCCATCCTTGCCACGTCTTGCAAAAATATCTGTTACATCCTTTAAAAAAAAGTTTAAAGTAAAGAAAACAAACTCTGCTTTTGGATGAGGACACATGCCCCAAAGGTTTGAAACGCATCCCTGACTTTATCAAGCAAAACACAGAGCGCTTAAAACTACAAACTCCACTTGTGCTTCGAGTGACCCACACATCTGTGCAAAAGTAACCACACTGCGTCGTCCTGCAGCGGCACGTTAACAAAAACAGATGCAAAACTGCTTGGACATGACCACAAACGTGTTCAAAACGCAACAAAAATGGCGGTTCTGATTTAAAAGAGACCCAAACTACCAGGGCGTGAGCTGAAACGGAGCAGAAAGCTGCACGCCACCACCCCGTCAGAAACAATGGAAACTGTGTAGGAGGAACAGGATGGAGGCCTTTTGTCACGCTCGCCTCATGTCCGCACAAGTTTGCAGCTTGCAGGTTTTAATTTGTTAGCCATTACGACAAAGAAAAAAGGTATTCAGACGCGTGGGTGAAACCGCAGATGGCCCGGCGTTACTTTGAAAGATATCTCCCACCGCCGGCGCCGTTCATGTTTTGGAAATCCTTTAAATGCTGAGAAATTACTTTGCACTTGGCGTGTGGTCGTTGTGAACAACTCTCAACTACTACCACACCCAGTTGAGCTCAATATATTTAAAACTGACTGAGCCTGATGATGATGATTAGCTGTGGTGGAGGCCATCTTGTATTGGGTCGACTCTAAATATTAACGGGTCGTAGAGGTTCATCCAGCGATTACTCCATGGACGTTTTGTTGAAATATGTTTTATGAGATATTTTGCTAACAGACGTGGTTGATGTTTTAAACAAAGATTTTCTAGGATTGGTCCGTGCTTAGCATATGTGTTAGAGATGAGTCTCAGCTACTACCACACCAAAGTTTAGCTAAAAAGGTGTAAGAATGACTGAGTTACCATACCAGCTTTATTTATAGAGCACTTTAAACACAGGGCCAAAGTGCTGTACACACAATAATAATAATAATAATAATGAATTCCATTTATAATGCACTTTTCATTAATAAAAATCTCAAAGTGCAACAAAGCAAAGATCTAAATAAAACAAGTGATAAAATCAAATAAAATCAATAATAATTAGGGATGGACCGATAAATCGGCCAGCCGATCGATCGGCCCCGATTTCCTTAATTTGGGGAGATCGGTGATCGGCCGATCTTTAAATGAGAAGCCGATTTTATCTACCGATCTCATCTGCCTCCGCAAAGGTTGTAAAATCATGAAAATTTAGGGTGCTTTTTGACCTTTTAACACCTGAAAATCGATATCGGCCAAAATCGGAATCGGCAGTTCAGACTTTCTAAAAATCGGTGATCGGCCAGAAAATTGAAATCAGTGCACCCCTAATAATAATATCGACTAAGATCAAAGATAAAATCATGTGGATGCAGATTAGGCTTGCATAAAAAATAAATAAAATAAAACAAGTGATAAAATCAAGTAAAATCAATAATGATATCAGCTAAGATCAAAGATAAAATCATGTGGAGGCAGAATAGGCTTGCTTAAAAAGAAAGGTCTTTATGCTGCTTTTAAAGTCAACCAGTGACTGAGGAGCAGGCGGGCAGGTAATGTAAGCGACTAAAATGGTTAAAAGTCAACATCTCAGATGGTGTCAAAGGTCAGGGAGAAGAGTTGGGTTTTTAGAAGAGATTTAAAAACAGACAGGGAAGAGTCTGATGCTCAAGGGAAGGTCGTTCCACAGTTTAGGAGCTGCCACAGCAAAAGCACGGTCTCCTCTGAGCTTGCGTTTTGTCTTAGGGACACTCAGGAGCAGCTGATCACATGACCTGAGGGATCGAGAGGGTGTGTATGGATGCAGCAACTCGGACAGATAGGGCGGGGCAAGTCAATTTAGCGCTTTAAATGCAAATAAAATAATTTAAAAATGAATCCTAGGCTGCTACCCCCACGACCCGACCCCGGATAAGCGGAAGACAATGGATGGATGGATGTCTGTACGTTATCATCTTCTTTAAACTTCAGAATTACTTTAAAGTCCTCCTTAAAGCTGGGGTATGTAAGATTGTAATGTAGTCTGTAACTTTTCAAACAATATATATTTTAACATATTTCTTCACTCTGTCACTAGATTGATGTTAGAGAGGTAATCTCTGAAAAAACTAAAAAAAAATATTGTCCCCTTGCTTCTCCAGGTGGTAAATAAGCATTTCTAAAAAGAAAAAGTGACCCGCCATTTTCCAGCCAATAAAAACAAAGTTTGTAACCAGCCAATAAAAACCGAGCTTGAATTTGAATCAGCCAATAAAAACAGAGCTTGAATTCAAATTTCAACAGACCACAAGGGGGCAGAGCCATATATGGCTCTGAGGGGGAGGGATCAGAATGCTTTGCTTGTTGAAATTTTTTCTAAGTGCTGCTGTTCTACAGAAACTGCAGACTGAACCTTTAAGAATCTTCTTGTGGACTACAGGTGTCTCTTCATCTGAACGGTTTTCTTCCAGACAGAAAACAAAATCACGTGATCAGGTGTCAAAGGAAGTTTAACACAACCTCAGAAGAACGACATGAAAATATTCCATCACGTCTACTACAGCTTCATGTTTGTTATCTCCAACTTCCTGTTTCACATCGCTGAGGTTCAAACGGATCTAACAGGTTGAACTTTAGGAAGAACCATCAGAGCTGCTGGTGGACCACCGAGATCTTCTCTGCTTGTATTTTTACTTCATATGAAGTGTCAATGTACAGAAACATCTTGTCAGTGAAGGTGTGTGTGAAGGTGTGTATGTGTGTGTTTGTATCAGGATCAGAGAACGACAGCTTTCCTCCGTTCCAGTCCAGATTCATTCTGATCCTCTGGAACTTTTGATGAACTGGGAGATCTTTGACAGGACCCGC
Organism: Garcialebias charrua; assembly: GCA_038048925.1. Classification (NCBI taxonomy): domain Eukaryota; kingdom Metazoa; phylum Chordata; class Actinopteri; order Cyprinodontiformes; family Rivulidae; genus Garcialebias; species Garcialebias charrua. The sequence continues at coordinate 3,732 of JBBPBX010004558.1, read as the reverse complement.
TCGTGCCTGTACTCTGTATTTACCTAGATCGAACCACAATATCCATGATCCAGACCATATGGTTCCCTTCCTCTGGACTGACTCTGCTACCACGCCAAGTGCCCAGTCTCCACTGTCTCCAACTTCAACAACCCAGCTGTGATCTCCTGAGTTTAAACCCTCAGAACTCAAAACAGAACTCCATAATGTTAATCTCTCAGGATTATCAGGAAGCTGCCGTAAGTCTTCTAGTGTCACACTGGTCAGATCTTCAGACAGGACGAGTCTTGGACCAGCCGTGTTTGGGTCCAGAATGATGGGGGTGTAGGAGACCACGTCCTTCATGTTGTTCCAGATGTTGAAGGCCAGGTTGCCCAGGTGTTTGGCCTGGTCTATCAGAGCTCCTGAGGGCAGCTGTGGATCCTCCAGCAGGGGGCAGCACCGGACTCTTTCCACTGCAGCCTTGTAGTTGTGCAGGAAGGAGACATCTTCAGCTCTCAGCTCCTCCTCTGTGGCTCTGACTGTGTCTGAAAGAGCTGCCATCTCTCTGCTCAGAGCCTCCATCTTCTCCTTCATCAGCCCACTCTTCTGCTCCTCTTCCTCCCTCAGAGCAGCCAGCCTGGCCTCCTCTTCCTCTGTTAGAAACTGGTGAAGCTTCTTAAACTGCTCCTTAATCTGCCTCTCTGTGAGTCGGGCCTGGACCTTCATGTGTTTTACCGTCTGATCAAACTCAGACTGAACTTTCTTCTGGACCTCCAGCTTCTCCTTCAGTGGTTGCAGGGATCTCAGCAGATCCTCTCTGTGTTCCTCTGCAGCTTCATCGATGGGTCTGAACCTGTGCTCGGTGTGTTTCCTCGAGTCTCTGCAGACGAGACAAACTGGTTCTTGATGGTCCAGACAGAAGAGCCTGAGTTTCTCAGAGTGCAGACTGCAGAGCGCCTCTGAAAGTCTCTGACGTTTCTCCTGTAAGAAGGACTCGCAGAGGTTCTTCAGAGCCAGATTACACGCTGGAGCCACGTTTGAAGATCTCTTCCTACAAACAGGACACTCATGTGTTGGTTTCTCTCTCCACCAGTTCTTCAGACAGACCTTACAGAAGCTGTGACCACATGACAGAAGAACAGGATCTCTGAAGACCTCCTGACAGACCGGACAGCAGAGATCCTCCTCGGATCTGGAAGCCATTTAGACTCTGAGTGAAGCTGAAAGCAGCAGACAGGAAGTGGTCAGTCATCATGGCTCCCCTCCTCCTCTAAAGTCTCTCAAACTGTCTCTGAATGAGTTTTTGCTCTGACTCACCTTCAGGTGGAGCAGCTGGAAGCAGAAGGTTTTCTCTCCGGCAGCTGGACTCAGAAGAAGCTGAGAGTAAGGTCTGAAGGTCCGTGTAGCATACAGTGAATATCAGAAAGCCAGAACTGATGTTAAATGATTTATTGAAGCCGTCCGTGTCATCGACCAACTTAAGAGCAAAAACAAATTACGACAATTTGTTATTTTACCATCAGTTGTTCTGCAGTGCTCATTACATTAGTACATTTATTTACTTTAACACATTTCAAGTTACTCAGTTTACTTTAAATATAGTTACTTACAAACCTTGGCTTGTTCCACTTGCTTCCACTATTGACTGAAGCTAAACTTGAGTTGCTTTTAACTATTTCCGTGATATTTTCTGTGTTGCCGCCAAACGCGAACGTCACATCCGCCTAAACGTCACATCCATGATAGGGGGCGTGAAGGGACAAACTACCTACCACTCATATTTTGCTTTCACTCGGACAGAAAAACACTACTCACGCGACTCACTAAATTTATAAGCGACTTTAAGAAGAAAAAAAAAGAAGAAGACCAAAGTAAGTAAAGCAGACTTGGCAACTATGGCCAGAACTTAGCTCGTCGATTGTCAAGCTAACTTCCGCTCTTAAGGCAGTTACCAAAATAAAAGCATGTATTATTTTTATTTTTTTGAGTTTGAGCAAAATTTACAAAAAACATGTGGCATATACAACAGAAATAAAGTGTTTTGCAAGTACGATGCACACATAAGATAAATTGAGAGAAGATAACATGACATGTTTAAGAAATAAAATAAAAAATAAAAACATACACAAGGGGCTCTAGTTCAGTTCTTCATAAGCATTGAGAAGCTGTATACTCATTTTGCTTTTCATCAGTTTTAATGGTTTTAGGTGGTTGTCCATCAGCTGGCGTTGAAAGGCTGAAAAGTCAGGTTTTCTGTTTACCCATTTACAGGAATGGATGAAGTAGGATCAGCAGGTTGTTAACCCTTTTACACCTAAGCCTCAAATTTCCGCCTGGCATTTTTTACTTGTTTTTCACTAGAAAATATGAAGAAAATGTTCTATGGACAAGTGCTTCAGCACATTTGTTCAGAATATTTAGATCTTTCAATATCTGGCATTATTTTACATTATACTTGTTAAAAACCATTTATTAAAACTGTTTAACATCAAGAAAATCAATAAGCGAAATTAGATTTTAGAGATTTTATGCAAATAAAACACTGCATTTGAACATGAATTACAGATTTTGCATCACAAATTAACAATTTCAACACTATAGAACATATTTACAATGTTTTTTTTATTCTCACTTATTTTTACAAATAAGAAACAGACTAACAATTCAAATTATTTACAGGCGAATTTCCCCTCCCTACATTTCTCATTATCTTCTACACAAACAAAGTACAAACTGATGAATACTATATGTTATAGACTTGATATACTATTCCAAAAACAAAATAAAATATAATAAATAAAATAAAACTATATCCTATTATATGTACCCAGTATAAAACAATTATCCACCAAATAACAGCCCTCATTCATTCAGAAATAAAATTCAAAAAGTTATTAGATTGTTAGATCAAATGTTTTTTTCAGCTTTTTCTTCAGAAGAACAAAAATAAACTTCTCCAAATTCAAATCATCCAGGAATCTTCTTATTGTCTTTTTATTCCTTGATTTGACATAGTTTTATCTGAATCTCTGCTCTGTTGCTCATGTTTTTCCTGCTCAAGCTGCACTCTGTTCGTGCTGAAGACAAAAGACTCGCTTTCCCAGGCGCGTGCAGCTCTGGGAGAGTGACTACCGTAACTGTAGCAAAAAGAGCCTAAAAGCGCACTTTTTTTTCTTTCAAACACCGTTTGAATTTTTCTGATAGCACAAACGGTTGCAGAGTTACGGTAATCTAAAAATAGCTTGGGAAAACGTGTGGAAAAAGTATCGTCAGCGATAGCAGCGGTGTATGAGGTCATCAAAAAAGGCGTTCAATACAGGATCAACTGGACTTTATTTGTTGAAGAAAAAGTCCAGTTGATCCTGTATTGAACGCCTTTTTTGATTTCATCATGTCCTGGACGACTGAGAATCTTCACCAGCATAAGTATGAGGTCAGCTCTTCTGTCTCTGAGGGTGGTTCCAAATATTATATCCTTGTAGGAGGCGGTGAAGAGACGACACAGGAGACGGGATAATCAACTCCTACTAAACTGGCGGCAGTGTTGCCAGATAGAATCCAGGTTTTCCAGCCCAAAAATTTGTTAAACACCGCCGAAAAACCGCCCAATCAGAAAGTGTCACGTGACACATCGCAAACAGCAAAGCGGGGTGGGGTGGTGGAGTTAGGTCCTTTGGATGGGTTAAAAAATTGTAGAAACGCTTCTTCTTTTATCCAACAGACTTTTTCTTTTTTTACTTCTGTATTTACAAAAAAAAATTACATATATAT
>JBBPBX010004557.1:60884-76102 GCA_038048925.1 Garcialebias charrua | reverse complement strand
ATGATAAATAATCTAGATAGATAAATCTAAAAAGGTTGAGTCAGGTTCTCTGGATGAATTCGTCTTTGTTGACATGTCTAGTCTTTTATCCAAAAGACTTCTTCAGTCTGATACTTGGTGTGTAAGGATTGGTTCCCTTCGTCCCCCTCTGTTAGTCAGTTCCTAGTCAGTTAGTTTATTAGTTTCCCTTCCTTCCCTTCCAGTTTATTCATTCTTAGTTTACCTCCAGTTCTGTCATCCTGTAGTCGGTTAGTTATCAGTTAGTCAGTTCCTAGTCAGTTAGTTTATTAGTTTCCCTTCCAGTTTATTTCCCTTCCAGTTTATTCATTCTTAGTTTACCTCCAGTTCTGTCATCCTGTAGTCAGTTAGTTATCAGTTAGTCAGTTCCTAGTCAGTTAGTTTATTAGTTTCCCTTCCAGTTTATTCATTCTTAGTTTACCTCCAGTTCTGTCATCCTGTAGTCAGTTAGTTATCAGTTAGTCAGTTCCTAGTCAGTTAGTTTATTAGTTTCCCTTCCAGTTTATTCATTCTTAGTTTACCTCCAGTTCTGTCATCCTGTAGTCAGTTAGTTATCAGTTCCCTTCCAGTTTAGTCATGTCTCTGTCATCCTAGTTACTTTCATGTTTTAGGTTTAGCTTCCCGTTCCTGCTCTGTCTTAGTTAATTGTCCTCAGGTGTTTGTGATCGTCTCGTCTTGTCTGTGTGTATATAAGCCCTGTTCTGTGTCTCAGTTATTGTCGCGTCGTCGTTAGGTACAGCCTGGTCTTGTCTTGGTCCCGTCCTGATGGTTCTGTTTGAAATGTAAGTTTTGCTGCCTTGCCAGCTCTTTGATTTATGTTTATTAAAGTGTTCATTTTATACCTCTGAGTCTGAGTCCCTGCCTGCACAACTGGATTCGTTCTGTCCTGTGTAAATCCTGACAGTACGACGCGACCATATTCAGAATCCAGCGGGCAGGGTTCTCCTTAGAATTAAAGACACCTACCTCTCATGTCCAAGTGGATGGAGGGGACCGTGTTTCGTTGCGGTGGTTTCCGGACCGTTCCCACGCCAGCCCAAGAGGACTTCAGCCGGGGGGTGGAGAATATGGCTTCTCCCCTCCGGGTTCTCGAGGAGGAGGGACGGGTTCAGCTTCGTGAGAACCGCTCGACGTCTTTTCCCTGTTTGTCTCACGTTCCAGCTCCGCTCGCCATTTCCGGATGGACGTCCGGAGAGGACGAGGACGATTTGAGTATTCCTCTTTTTCCCCAGTCTCCACGCCGCCGTAAAAGCGGTAGAAAGAAGAACCGGAAGCGTTCACCTGCACCTCCATTTTGGTCAGCTGATCGGGCTCGGTCCAGCGAGTTCGAGCATTTTGGGCACGACTCCAGCGCTCCGGTGGGGGCGCGTTCCATGGCCTCACCTCCTAGGTTTCCGGTGAGGGTGGACACAGACGCCCCACCGTCGCTCGCAGCGTTTCCAGCTCGGTTCGGTGAACCCGGTCACAGCGACTCCATGGGGGCGGGTCTTCACGCCGCTCGCTCATCTCCCCGTTCATCCAGTGACCAGATGAAGGGGGGCCAGCACACAGGTCAGTCAACTGAACTATATACAGTCTCTCCAGCAGAGGTCGTCCCAGGATGTTCTACTGGGGTGACTGGGGTAATAAAAAGTTCTGATTTACACCACATAAACTCTACCTTACAAAGACTGTTTACCTCAGCTGAAGGTAACCCGGCCTGTTCGAAACTGTTACTCTCATTAGCTGAAAAACTATTGACTTCTACTCCTGGACTATTATCCATCCCTGAATATGATCGACTCCTGAGTATGATTAGGTCCAGTAATAACCCTACGCTTAGTTCAGTCTCTGGCCCGCTTGAACAGTTCCTTCCTGTAGGAGTCTCTTCCTTAGCTCCCTTACCCCCTGCAGTCTCTCCAGCGCTAACTTTATCCATCCCAGAGGGGGTCCTAGAAGACACTCCTCACTCCTCCTGCGCTGTAGAGGTTCCAGAACCAAGAGAGGTGTTCCGGTCTGGTCCTGGACCGCGCTGTCGCCGTCGTGGCAGGGACCGATGGCAGAGAGGACCTACAGACGCATCAGTTTCAGATCCGGCTCCTGGTTCCAGCACTTTGGCTCCTGGTCTTGGCTCTTCGGCTCCTGCTGCAGCTCCAGAACCTGCTGCAGCTCCAGAACCTGCTGCAGCTCCAGAACCTGCTGCAGCTCCAGAACCTGCTGCAGCTCCAGAACCTGCTGCAGCTCCAGAACCTGCTGCGGCTCCAGAACCTGCTGCGGCTCCAGAACCTGCTGCGGCTCCAGAACCTGCTGCGGCTCCAGAACCTGCTGCGGCTCCAGAACCTGCTGCAGCTCCAGAACCTGCTGCAGCTCCAGAACCTGCTGCAGCTCCTCCAGAACCTGCTGCAGCTCCAGAACCTGCTGCGGCTCCAGAACCTGCTGCAGCTCCAGAACCTGCTGCAGCTCCAGAACCTGCTGCAGCTCCAGAACCTGCTGCAGCTCCTGAACCTGCTGCAGTTCCAGCGTCTCTAGAGGGGTCCCTGGGGAAAACCCCTCACGTTTCCTGTTCTGGGTGGGCCCTGGAGGGTGCCACCCATATCTACTGCTGTCTCGAGGGGTCCCTGGAGGGAGCCCCTCATGTTTCCTGTCTCGAGGGGTCCCTGGAGGGAGCCCCTCATGTTTCCAGTCTCGGGAGGGTCCAGGAGGACACCTCCCACGGTTCCAGTCTCGGGAGGGTCCAGGAGGACTCGTCCCACGGTTCCAGTCTCGGGAGGGTCCAGGAGGACTCGTCCCACGGTTCCAGTCTCGGGAGGGTCCAGGAGGACTCGTCCCACGGTTCCAGTCTCGGGAGGGTCCAGGAGGACTCGTCCCACGGTTCCAGTCTCGGGAGGGTCCAGGAGGACTCGTCCCACGGTTCCAGTCTCGGGAGGGTCCAGGAGGACTCGTCCCACGGTTCCAGTCTCGGGAGGGTCCAGGAGGACTCGTCCCACGGTTCCAGTCTCGGGAGGGTCCAGGAGGACTCGTCCCACGGTTCCAGTCTCGGGAGGGTCCAGGAGGACTCGTCCCACGGTTCCAGTCTCGGGAGGGTCCAGGAGGACTCGTCCCACGGTTCCAGTCTCGGGAGGGTCCAGGAGGACTCGTCCCACGGTTCCAGTCTCGGGAGGGTCCAGGAGGACTCGTCCCACGGTTCCAGTCTCGGGAGGGTCCAGGAGGACTCCTCCCACGGTTCCAGTCTCGGGAGGGTCCAGGAGGACTCCTCCCACGGTTCCAGTCTCGGGAGGGTCCAGGAGGACTCCTCCCACGGTTCCAGTCTCGGGAGGGTCCAGGAGGACTCCTCCCACGGTTCCAGTCTCGGGAGGGTCCAGGAGGACGCCTCCCACGCTCCCTGCTGGCCAGTGGTCTCGCAGCCAGAGGGCGCTACCCTGTCTCCGGCTCCTGAGGGCGCTGCCCTGTCTCCGGCTCCAGGGGGCGCTGCTGCCCTGCTTCCAGCCTCAGAGGGTTCGGACGCCTCTACGTCCTCAGAGGGTCCGGACGCCTCTCACGTATCCTGTTCCGAGGGGGTCCAGGAGGATGCCCCTCACGTATCCTGTTCCGAGGGGGTCCAGGAGGATGCCCCTCACGTATCCTGTTCCGAGGGGGTCCAGGAGGATGCCCCTCACGTATCCTGTTCCGAGGGGGTCCAGGAGGATGCCCCTCACGTATCCTGTTCCGAGGGGGTCCAGGAGGATGCCCCTCACGTATCCTGTTCCGAGGGGGTCCAGGAGGACGCCCCTCACATCTTCTGTTGCACAGACGCCTCCACGTCTACGGAGGGTCCCGGCGCAACAGACGCCTCCACGTCTACGGAGGGTCCCGGCGCAACAGACGCCTCCACGTCTACGGAGGGTCCCGGCGCAACAGACGCCTCCACGTCTACGGAGGGTCCCGGCGCAACAGACGCCTCCACGTCTACGGAGGGTCCCGGCGCAACAGACGCCTCCACGTCTACGGAGGGTCCCGGCGCAACAGACGCCTCCACGTCTACGGAGGGTCCCGGCGCAACAGACGCCTCCACGTCTACGGAGGGTCCCGGCGCAACAGACGCCTCCACGTCTACGGAGGGTCCCGAGGGGTCCCAGGAAGGACCTCCTCCAGTTTCCTGTGCCGAGAGGGTCCTGGTGGACTCCTTCCAAGAGGGTCTCTCGCCGTCTCCAGAGGGTCTCTCGCCGTCTTCAGAGGGTCTCTCGCCGTCTTCAGAGGGTCTCTCGCCGTCTTCAGAGGGTCTCTCGCCGTCTTCAGAGGGTCTCTCGCCGTCTCCAGAGGGTCTCTCGCCGTCTCCAGAGGGTCTCTCGCCGTCTCCAGAGGGTCTCTCGCCGTCTCCAGAGGGTCCCAACGTCGCAGACGCCTCGTTGCTCGACGACATCGTCTCAAGGCTCAAGGTCTTGACGCTTGATGGTTCCCACGACGTCTCAACGCCCTTCAACTTCTCGATTCCCGTCTCTACGCCCGTCGACGTCTTGTGGCTGGGCGCCACTGCACCGCATGAGGGTGCTCCTGTTTTGGGTGGACCCTGGAGGGTCCTACCCTTGTCTTCGACTTTCCTGAGGCCTCGTCACCGACGGAGGCTCCTCGTGGTGGGCTGCCTTCCTGCTGCCTGCCTGACTGGCCGACCGCCCGACCGACTCCTGCCTGGTGGGCGACGTCCCGGTCGACCGCCCGACCTGCTCCTGCCTGGTGGGCGACGTCCCGGCCGACCGCCTGACCGTCTCCGTCCTGAGGGGCGGCATCCCGGCCGACCGCCTGACCGGCTCCTGCCTGAGGGGCGACGCCCTGGCCGACCGCCTGACCTGCCTGGTGGACGGGCCGTTGTCCACCTGGACGTTTTTGTGTTCTGTGTCTTAGGGTTATGTCCCCTGTCTTTGTGTTTTTTCGTGCCCGTCGTCCCTACGGTACCTCCCTTTGCCCGCCTTGTTTTTTGGGGGCGTTCTTTGGAGCCGCCGGGGGGCGTCTTTAAGGGGGGGGTACTGTAAGGATTGGTTCCCTTCGTCCCCCTCTGTTAGTCAGTTCCTAGTCAGTTAGTTTATTAGTTTCCCTTCCTTCCCTTCCAGTTTATTCATTCTTAGTTTACCTCCAGTTCTGTCATCCTGTAGTCGGTTAGTTATCAGTTAGTCAGTTCCTAGTCAGTTAGTTTATTAGTTTCCCTTCCAGTTTATTTCCCTTCCAGTTTATTCATTCTTAGTTTACCTCCAGTTCTGTCATCCTGTAGTCAGTTAGTTATCAGTCAGTCAGTTCCTAGTCAGTTAGTTTATTAGTTTCCCTTCCAGTTTATTCATTCTTAGTTTACCTCCATTTCTGTCATCCTGTAGTCAGTTAGTTATCAGTTAGTCAGTTCCTAGTCAGTTAGTTTATTAGTTCCCTTCCAGTTTATTCATTCTTAGTTTACCTCCAGTTCTGTCATCCTGTAGTCAGTTAGTTATCAGTTCCCTTCCAGTTTAGTAGTCAGTTAGTTATCAGTTAGTCAGTTCCTAGTCAGTTAGTTTATTAGTTTCCCTTCCAGTTTATTTCCCTTCCAGTTTATTCATTCTTAGTTTACCTCCAGTTCTGTCATCCTGTAGTCAGTTAGTTATCAGTCGGTCAGTTCCTAGTCAGTTAGTTTATTAGTTTCCCTTCCAGTTTATTCATTCTTAGTTTACCTCCATTTCTGTCATCCTGTAGTCAGTTAGTTATCAGTTAGTCAGTTCCTAGTCAGTTAGTTTATTAGTTCCCTTCCAGTTTATTCATTCTTAGTTTACCTCCAGTTCTGTCATCCTGTAGTCAGTTAGTTATCAGTTCCCTTCCAGTTTAGTCATGTCTCTGTCATCCTAGTTACTTTCATGTTTTAGGTTTAGCTTCCCGTTCCTGCTCTGTCTTAGTTAATTGTCCTCAGGTGTTTGTGATCGTCTCGTCTTGTCTGTGTGTATATAAGCCCTGTTCTGTGTCTCAGTTATTGTCGCGTCGTCGTTAGGTACAGCCTGGTCTTGTCTTGGTCCCGTCCTGATGTTTCTGTTGACATGTAAGTTTTGCTGCCTTGCCAGCTCTTTGATTTATGTTTATTAAAGTGTTCATTTTATACATCTGAGTCTGAGTCCCTGCCTGCACAACTGGATTCGTTCTGTCCTGTGTAAATCCTGCCATGGTGACTGAAGAAGTGACTGAAATGACTGAAGAAGTCTGTGAAGAGGTGACTGAAGAAGTCTTTTGGATAAAAGACGAGACATATAAACAAAGGAGAACCCATCCAGAGGACCTGACTCAATCTTTTTAGAGTTCTGACAGTGCTTTTCAATTAGAAAAATGGCATATTTGTTTGCAAATTATGTCACCATGGTAACTCAAAATGCAAATACAAGAAATAGCACACATCACAGTGCCGAGCTGGTCATTTCGATAAAAAAATTGTGGAGTACACATTGCTGTTCATGCCACATCAATGTTGAAGGAAGAGCAAGACCCTTTTCAGGTGGATAATAATAAACAGTAGGTGGCTGCCTTCAGGCAGTCCTCAATGATTGGTTGATTGATTTACACTTTTTGTGAGATCTGGAGATCACAACAAAATGACACCGATAGGACAGCATCATCTGCACACAGCAGATACAAAATACTTAGGCACCAAACATGACATCGCCACTTCCTGAATGCACCATGAAGTTCTATCAAAAACCTTATGAATAGAATCAGTGACAAAAGGCATCCCTGGTGAGGTATGACTCCCAAACTGCAGGGGTCAAACTGACCACCGGCAATTTGAACCAACCTCTTACGCTGTTTGAACAGGAAACAGTATGAGAAAAGGGCAAAGGATCTCCTATTTGCTAGTCATGGAACACCCCCCAAGGTACCCCAAGAAACAACACTTTTTCAAGTCCACAAAACCCATGGAGATTGGTTGGACAACCCTCCATTCCGCTGATCCTAGCATGGGTAAAGAGCTGGTCCAGTGTTCCTTGGCTGGTATGGAACATACAGTGTTCCTTCTGAATCTGAGGCTTGCCCAACAATCAAACTCTCTTCTCGAGAACCCCTGAGTAGACCTTACAAGTGGGGCTAACGAATGGGATTTCCTGCAAATGGAACACATCCAAAGACCCCAGACTCAGCTTCCTCTATAGAAGACATTTTGGTGGGATTGAGAAAATCCTGGATGTATTCCTTTCACAACTGATGACATCACTGTTTGAGGTCAACCAACAATCAATGGTATTATTTTGTTTTAGGCAGCAAATAATTTTAAACAAAACAAAGTGTCCCAGGAGTTAGCATGTGAGAAAACAAATCACTCATCTCCCCTCCACCAGCAGGCTAGTCGTGGCAGTAAACTCACAACATAGAACATTTTAGGAAATAGTGTGTCTGTTGTTCATTTCCTTTAAAGTGAAATAAATAAACATTAATACAGTCTGCCATTTTAGGTCCTTTTTATTGTGAGGTTTTTAGTGATAGCTTTGCGGTTTCCTCAGATGTAAACAAGACTCCACAACTGTTAGAAATCATCATCACATGATGTCTAAATTTACCACACAAAAAAAATTCCCATCTTTCCCAAAATACATTACATACATTCACTGTGCATGGCATACAACTTGTTTGTGAATGATGTCAGAACTGTAGTTTTTGGCAGCTTTATGAGTAATGCTAACAGCTTCATAGAAAACAATGAGACGAGGGCTGACACTTCACAATTTCAGCAATACAGAAGTTGGTTTACCCTGATTTATGCTCAATATTCCAGGTAGAAAAATCTAAAAAAGCTAAGTCTGGTCCTCTGGACATTCAAAAACAAAACAAAGCAAAAAATTGTAGAAACGTTTCGTCTTTCGTCCGAAAGACTTCCTCAGTCTGAGGTTCAGCTCAGTCTTATAAATAGCACCCTCTCACAGTGTTACACAACCAGTTGGCTGATGACAGCCTGAAACCAGCTGCTCACTTGATCAAGGAGGACCATCAGCCTAACGATGGATTGTTAACACCCTGATGGTTGTTTGCTATTCACAGAGGGCTGAGTGATACTAGCAATAACAGCATTGTAGGAGGGGGACAGCTGAACCCGGAGGCCTCCACCCCTGTTTAATGATGGGCGGTTTCTGAACACAGCACCTCAGACTGAGGAAGTCTTTCGGACGAAAGACGAAACGTTTCTACAAATTTTTTGCATTGTTTTGTTTTTTGAATGTCCAGAGGACCAGACTTAGCTTTTTTAAAAGTTGGTTTACTTTAAGCAAATAATAAGAACAAAAAAATAAAGGTCTAATTTGTCTCAGTTTGGTTTGTCAGCCAGTCCTTCTATCCCAGCGGGTTCGGATGTTGTCAGTCGATTTTATGGGCGCTATCAACTGTTATCATCCCCATATGTATCGGCAAAACTGTCCAATCTACCTGCTAGCATGTTTAAAAGAACGTTATCAGCATTGTTATTGCTGTGAGTAGGCAGCGTGTTTCCGTAAAGCCGGAAGTGTAGCGTTTTTGTTTTTTTCAGCTTATGTAACCGTTTTCCTAAACCTAACCTTAAACCTGACCCAGAGGACCAACCCTAAACCTAACCCCCTTATGGTGTGGTCACACCGAGAAGCGTTTTTACCTCCAAGCTTCCAGCTTCCATGTAAAGTCAATGGTGGACGCACCTAGGCACCTCCTGGCGTCTGGCGTCAGGTCGCGTGCGTGTTGAGCGTGCTGATGAGCGTTTTTTCGTGCACGTGAACCGGCGTCGGCTTCCAAGTTCCGCTTCAGCTGAGCTGAAGTTTTCGCGGTTCAAACTTTCAAACGCCGCTCAACTCCACCTGATTGGTTGGTGTGTCAACCAATCAGGGAGAGTCGGGGGGCAGAAGAGAGGGGGCAGTGGGAGAGTCCCTATGTGACGCGGAAACGAGGGTGCGCGCGCACTATGTGACGTATTGTTTGTCGGAAAAAAAAAGAAAAGACCCGCGAGCTCGTGAACTATGGAAGAGAAACTCATTGTAGCTGTGTGTTCGCGACAATTCCTTCACGACCAGTCAAGTCTGCTCCACAGAGACGGAAATAAACAGCTCCTCCTCGCCTGGCGGAGTGAGCAGGACTCCGTGTGCAGGGCTCTGTATACCGGTAAGCTCCTCCCACACACCCAGCAGCTTCTGGCTTCTGGCTTTTTGGTCTGAACACGCTGCATTCACAAGTGCGTCCACTTGCGTGCGTGAGGAGCATTTTGGAGGTTCAAAACGCTGCTCTGTGTGACTGTACCATTACCCTTGTGCCCAAACCTAACCAAGACCCTAAACCTAACCCAAGAGCCTTTACTCTAATGCTGGATCCTCACCAAACGCTTTTCGCGCAGCCAAAGCAGCCACTTTACATTGAAAGTCTATGTGGCCGGGCATCTTGGAGCAGCAGGGCGTGACGCGGCGCGTCTTCAGCATTTCAAGCAGCGCAGCAGCGCCCAGCAGTCCCTTTCCACGCACGCGTGCGTCCGCAGCAGCCGAGCAGCCAAGCAGCAGAAGCAAGAATATTCTCGCTTCTGCTGCTCGCAGCGTCGCAGCAACCAATCGGGAGAGACTCTGCTATGTGATGACGCAACGACGACAGGACTTTCTGTGGACGAAAACACCCTCCGGTAGGAAACCTGGCATTTTTAAAGTTGCTGCTGTCCACTTGAGGTACATCAATCAATCATCAATCAATCAATTTATTCACTCGATTAAAAAAATCATCATTTTACAAACTCATTATCTGACAACACATTTACACGAGTGAAGAGGGAGCAGGAAGAAGAAAATCTTGTATAGACCTGCCCCCTTTCTCAATAATTACAAAAATGTCATGGCCGTAAACATTAAATTAACAAAACAAGTTGCAAACAATATTTAAACAATAACATACATAACAATATACCACTGTTCCCATTAACAACTCAATATGTAAGAGTTAACCATTCTTTTTTTATACTGTTTCTTGAATTGGATTATTGTAGTGCAATTTTTAAACTCATCATCCAAACTGTTCCATAGTTTTACTCCATGCACCGAAATGCACATTTGTTTTAAAGTAGTACGCACAGTTTTACTTTTGAAATCATACTTCCTTCTGTTAGTTCTATCACAAGAGTTTAAGACAAAAAACTTTTGTAAATTAAATGGCAATAATCTCTTTCTAGCTTTAAACATAATCAATAACATTTTTAAATCAACCAGATCCTTTAGTTTCAAGATATTTGATTGAATAAACAATTTATTTGTGTGTTCTCTGATGTCCACTTTATGAATAATTCTCATAACTTTCTTTTGTATGACAGATAACGGTTTAGTGTTGGTTTTATATGTGTTGCCCCAAACCTCTATACAGTATGTCAGATATGGAAAAACAAATGAATAATATAATGTCTGTAGAGTTGACAGCTCTAAAACATGTTTTACTTTATTTAGAAGTCCAATACTTTTGCATAGTTTTAATTTTATGTATTTTATATGAGATTTCCAGTTGAGTTTATGATCTAAAACAACACCTAAAAATTTAACTTCATGTACTCGTTCAACTTGATTATTATCTACAGACATTACAATAGAATCATCTATTTTTCTGTTACCAAAAATCATGAATTTTGTTTTATTCCAGTTTATTGATAATTTGTTGTATTTAAACCATTCATTAAGTTTAGACATCTCACAAGTCATACATTCTATAATGGGTTTTAAGTCATTCCCAGAACAAAATAAATTTGTATCATCTGCGAACAGGATGATTTGTAACTTTTTAGACACTTCACAAATGTCATTGATGTACAAAAGAAAAAGCTTTGGTCCTAGCACTGAACCTTGGGGGACTCCACATTTTATATTTTGAAGATCTGATTTTACATTTCCTAGCTGTACAAATTGTTTTCGGTTAGTCAAATAACTACTCAACCAGTTATGAACTATCCCTCTTATCCCATAATCTTGCAACTTGGAAAGCAATAAAGTATGGTCGATTGTATCAAAGGCTTTTCTTAAATCAATAAACATCCCCACTGTATATTGTTTCCTTTCAATTGCTTCTGTAAGTTCTTCGTTTAGTTCTAATAATGCAAGGGATGTAGATTTATTTGCTCTAAAGCCATATTGACTCTCACTCAATAAGTTATTCTTTTCAATATAACCATCCAATTTTTGGACAAACCATTTTTCAAGCACTTTAGAAAACTGAGGGAGCACTGAGATCGGTCTATAATTGTCAAAACTATGTCTATCACCATTTTTAAATATTGGAATAACTTTTGCTAATTTCATTTTTTCTGGAAATATGCCACTCTGGACTGACAAATTACAAATGTAAGTAAATGGTTTAATAATAAAGTCAATAGTTTTTTTTATAATCATCATATCAATTCCATCACTATCAACAGATGTTTTAGTTTTGCTTTTCCTTACTATATTTAAAATTTCATGTTCACTTATATCTCCAAGAAACATTGACTGTGAAATTCTACTACCACCCTGCCAGCAGGGTGGTAGTCACTCCAAACATTAAAAAAAAAATGTTTTAATCTCAACAAAGACTTTTGGAGCTGCAGTTTGGCTCGTAGAAAACCCACTCAAATAGTAACGAGGCTCACGTGAAGCTGATTTTATCTGCTCGGTGCACAGAAAAACAACACATATCTGACCGGGAAGGGAGCCAGACGCTGCTCCCACTGCGCGTCTGCAGTGGAAACAGACATCTGTTGACAAGCAGCAAGCACGGTGCATTGGGAGTGTTTTGATGTGTTTAGTGAGGACCAGGCATAAACCTAACTAAGACCCTAAACCTAACGCCATAAGCTTTACTCTAAACTTTAACACGTAGCAAAAGACAGAGCCTGCTGTCATCGCTTGTAACGGTGACAACGTACCTTTAAACCTGCTAGGAGGGGCAATCTGACCGCTACGAATGGGGATGATAATAATTGATAGGGGCCATTTTATGGTTGATAACATCCGAAGCGGGTGTTTATCCACAACCTGCCTCCATTTACTGCTACCTTTGAGGTTTTTTTTTTGCCTTTGTAGCACTACACCTCTAAACAAAACTGAACCAAAGCCCTTACTGTAGAGTGACATGCACATGGTGGAAAGGTCAGCTCCTCACACTGATAGCACTGGACAAACTTGTACCTCATATGAGAAAGGGAGGTTAATAAAGAGCCTGTGTGTTTTTCTGCAGCTTCCAACATATCCACACTGATCCTAGTTCATCTAGAATGGATCATGAAGTGGTTTATAGAGCTTCTGTGAACAGATTGCTCCTCTTGCACATTGTGCTATGGTTCTCGTGCTGGCTGTGCTTATTTACATGTGGATATCCATCACTCAGAACATCCGTGCTGATGGTTGTTGTGAGGCCAAGAAATGAATATACAATTTATTTTTTCTGTGCAGTAGTTTTTCAGACGTGCTGTGATGACGACCCCTCAGCACTTCTACTGAATTAATAAGAACTGTTTTGTGTTATTCAAGGACATCTACAACATAATTGCTGGCTGTTCAGAAAGGAACAAGGTTTTCCCACCAGATTTATTTAATCTGTCCAGGGAGTTGAACCAGTGCTTTGGATTTGTACGTTGTTTCATTTCTCAAACAATTTCTTTAGAAACATTTCTTGCTGGATGTTGCAACCATGTTATAAAATATTTATTTCATGAATAAAAAATAAAAAAAAAACATTGGTTGTGGCTTTATGCTGTTTGGAGTAATGTTTTTATATGATATTAGTGCCTAGTGTATTTTTAGTTGATGTTTTTCTTAGTTCATATCTTAGATCTTCTTAATGTTTTTCTTTTACTTTTTATTGTTGGATGTAACTGGGACCCTGTGTACATAATCTCGTTTCATCCCATGTACCACATGTGGTGCGAATGACTATAAAAAATCTCTGACTCTGACTCTGACTCTGAAATGCATCATGAAATAACAGATTTAAAGCATAAACAATTTACTGTCTTTTATATAAGCTAGACCTTTTGAAAATTGTCTTGCATTACAGAGCGGTGTTGCTTTATTGACTTATTGGATTTAACATTTTGATTTATTATGTAATTAACTCATTAGCAAGAAACAGAATACTTCATTGACCCATAAAGTTTATTACGCCGTAATATTACACATGATAATGCATTCATAAAATAACATGAATTATTTTTACGCTGCACACTGTAGATTATTCTACAGATGATGAGCAGGTTAAAACATATTTCTCTTTGAGTTTTTTGTGAATAAAAGAACTTAAACACATAAAACTGTTTATGATGCACAGTGCTGTCATGTTGTGTTTTTGGACTCGCTTGCGGCCTGTCCAATTGTAGTGAATGGATATTCTGAGCTTTAGGTTGGTGTTTTCTTCAATGTGTTTGTATTTGTTCATCAGTTGGGCAGCCTATACAGTACCCACTATCAGCTACTTTTATTTATTTATGTTTATGTTTATTAAATTTGTTCTTTTTTTTTACAAAAGAAACAATACAAGACAATCTCATAAATGATTGTGTACAAAATGTAAAAAAATGAAAGGTAGCAGAAAGAAGAATAAATCTTATTATATCTGCCCCTTACTTCCAACAATCAGATTAAACAACAATAATCAACCATGTAAACAATAATAATCTTCAACCAACTTTTTCCAACAATCAGATTAAACAATAATAATCTTCAGCCAACAGTACAAAATGACTAACTCTTTCTAATTTTCTAACTAATACAATACACATTACGCTATTTCATTTTTTTTAACACATTTGTTTTGATCATTTTTTTAAATGTAAACATTGACTTGGCATTTTTAACTACATTCTCCAAGCCATTCCATAATCTAATTCCCTGGATTGAGGTAGAACGTCCCTTCAAACTGGTTCTGAATTGTGGTTTTACAAACAACTCTGTCCCCTTAAGATTATAACAACTTTGTCTTTTAACAAAATGCATTTGGATATTTAAAGGTAATGCATTATTTTGAGCCCTATACATAACTGATAAAATATTATAGTCTACCAAATCATGGAACTTCAATAACTTCAGTTGATAAAATAATGTACTTGATGGATGACGGTAATGTTTTCTAGTGATAATTCTTACAGCTCTTTTCTGTAATACAAAAATAGGCTTTGTGATTGTTTTACACGCTTTCCCCCAAACATCAATACAATAGATTAAGTGTGGAACAATGATTGTGTTATACAACAAATACAGAGCTTTATCATTCAATAGGTCTCTGACTTTGTACAGTACTGCAATCGATTTAGCTATTTTTATTCTTACAGAATTTATGTGTTGTTTCCATGTCAGTTTGTCATCAATGATAACACCCAAAAACTTCACCTCACTCACTCTACAAATCTCAACACCCTCAATTTTGAGTGGAACATCAACAGTTTTCTTTTTATTACCGAATATCATGTAATTAGTTTTTTCTAGATTTAATGATAATTTATTTATTTTAAACCAAGTTTGTATCTTGACAAATTCTGTCTTTATCAATTCCAACATTTGTTCTATATCTTCACCTAAACAGAAAAAAGTGGTATCATCAGCAAAAAGTACACATTTAAGGAGTCCTGACACATTTACCAAGTCATTCACATATAAAATATATTTATTAAATATATTTATTTTCCTTCAGCAAGTATAAAACCTTAAAAATAAATTACTTTCTAAGAAATCATAGTGGGGGGAATTGTCACAAGTCAAATTCACTGAAATGTTGAGAAACTCAAAGTTTCAGCCTTGGAAAGGGTTGAGAATGACACATTTTCCATACTCTTCCCCAGTTCCAAAACAGAGGTGTTCCAGCTGTGTTCCCCTTCAATGAGCCCAATATCCAATAACATGGTCAGAACGTGGTCGCAGAATCATTTTCCATACTCTTCCCCAGTTCCAAAACAGAGGTGTTCCAGCTGTGTTCCCCTTCAATGAGCCCAATATCCAATAACATGGTCAGAACGTGGTCGCAGAATCAGCTTCCCTCACCCAGAACTCTCTCTTCTGTCTGGACTCTCCCCAGGCTGTCCACCTGAGTTCCCTCCTGCCTGGATGCTTCATGAGCCTTTTGTTTTTTGATTATTATCTTTAAATACTTTGGAATTTCCCTCATCTCTCAGTCCTTGTGTAGTCTGCATCTTTGGGTTGTATTTTCAAATAAACCAGACCCATTGCTGTATTTTTGCTCCTTCTCTGGTTTGCTTTTTGGTTTAAGTGTAATTTCCAGAGTTGTGCTATAAGAATATGATAGTT
>JBBPBX010004557.1:46439-60209 GCA_038048925.1 Garcialebias charrua | reverse complement strand
TCATTTTTCACCACTTTTATTGTCTGTCCAACAGATCTCACTTGTAAATGAGTCTTCCAGGCTCAATGTGACTTATCTGTTTAAATAAAGGTTGAATGAAAACTTTGCCCTAACAATGTGGTGTGAACAGGGCTTTAATGGAGCTGCACTATACTGTCCTTTTTAATCTTTACACACACATACACGCACGTTTTTAGACTTGTGTAGAGCATCTTGTTAGATGATATTTGTATTGTGTAAAGATGCTTTAATAGTTAATTTCTAAGAATGTAGAGGCAACTATTGGGACAGCCAGTCCAAATCAAATTTCCTCAGAAGGGAAATGAGACACGTTTTATTGTTGTGTATTGTTTTGTATTAATTGGATTCTGGCTGCTTCATTTCAACACTAAACAATCTGACACAGACTATTGGCAAAGACTGCTGACAGAGCATTACAACAGAGGAGGGAGTACAATATTACAGCTTTGTGAGAACAGTGCAGTGTTCCTGTTTCCTCCACAGTACATGGTTAGCTTAGTTACTGTCTACATTTATTCCTGAGAACAAACCCATGAATTGTTTTAGTGTCTACAACACAGGCTGTAATCTAACCAGATTAGTTTTTGCCAGGCTACAACCCTTCTAAAGTGTTGATCGCTATCACTGGAGAATACTTGTACCTGTACTGTAATTGAACCTTTAAAACAAAACATTCATTTTTATAAATGTATATTTATTTTACCTAAAGCTCATTTCTGTGAAACAGTTTTACCCAAATGTGACAAAATGCTGTAAATAATGCTTTTTAGTGTTTCTCCAGGTTTCAGGCCTTGTTGGTGTTGGTTGTCAGATTGGATGGAAGTTGTCGATGGATGTTGGTCAAAATAAATATTTTTTTTAATAGCAGTTTTTATAGTTTCATATCAGGATCTGTGTTTTACTTGATGTTTTGGAGACTTTGAGGATTTATGAGAGGTTTTGGGGATTATCACCTCAGATTTGGAAGCGGCACAGGCCGTCCTCCTGAACTCTGATGTGTGCTCAGACCTGATGCCTTCATGTGGATTTTTTTGTAATTTAATACAATTTAATTTTCATATTTGATCAATTATTTAACTACATTTCCATAATATGGTATCACATATAGGCAGGCTTAGCGCATTCATATAACCAAAATCTTGTTTATTTTGTGTAATCCATCCATCCATCCATCCATCCATTGTCTTTACCCGCTTCTCCCTTTTTGGGTCGCGGGGTCACTGGTGCCCATGTCCAGCCATCACTGTGTGAGAGGCCGGGGGAACACCCTGGACAGGTCTCCAGTCCATCTTTTTTTTTTTCATTTACCCTTTATTTATCCAGGTAGTCTCATTGAGCCACGCAAACTCATTTTCAAGAGAGACCTGTTTAGGGAGCAGATGGTGGGGGTTAAGGGCCTTGCTCAGGGGCCCAGAGTGGGGCGAATGAGGGTGGAGGCAGGTGTGGGTGTTTCACCTTTTCCACCCACATTTTGATGTTGTCGGTACCGGGGCTTGAACCGGCGATCTTCCGGTCACAGGCCTACCATCTCTAACCTCTGTGCCACCACTCCCATCACAGAGCCACATAGAGACAAACGAGACAAACAACCATTCACGCTCTCACTCACACCTATGAATTTAGAGTTACCAATCAGCCTAACATGCATGTTTTTGGTATGTGGGGGGAAACAAAAGTACCTGGAGAAAACCCACACATGCACGGAAAGAACATGAAAATGCCACCCAGAAAGGTCCCTGGTTCTCGCTGAGAGGTGGCAGCCCTACCAATTGCACCACTGAGCCACCCATTTTCAGAGCATAGAAAATTTTGGAGGAAACTTAAAAAACATAAAATAAAATCATAAACATAAAGACTGTGCACCTGCCCCCAGTACCCAGGGTAACAGCACATCATGTTACAGTGACAAAGTTCCAATAACAAAAATATGTAGTTAGATGGGATGATTCAGCAATACAAAAAATCCAACCCAAAAAAACAAAAAGCAATATTTTAGGTCACATAGAAGGTTTACATAACACTTTTTAATGAGTCCCAAAAGCTGCCCCAACTGTCTCCACTCCCTGTCAAGTTACTGAGCATGACCACATAAAAGGCTGTCCGCCATTGATTTAATTAAACCGTTTTACTTGGGATTTGTTTTCCAAAGTCTCAAGATGATCCTGGATGCTGTCACAAGACTGAACAGAAAAAAAATTAAGACCTCCTTTGGAGATATCTGGCATTTGACAACTGTCTTCCAATAAATACAGTTCCCTTTCAGTCTGGTCTCTCGGTGCAACATACTTGCTATGGGAATTGCACCCCCGTGCGATTACCTGAAGGAATATACTCACTCCTTTATGGCTAGGGGCGTCACCGCCGCTCCAGAGGCCCCGCCCTCTGGGTACTTAAGCGGCTAACGCCCATCCATCTTTCTCTTTTTTGCCCTTCACCTCGCTAAACCTGAACTACCTCTTCGCGGGACTTCTCTGTTGCTTCATCGCTCAACTTGAGGTGAGCTTGCTCCCTGCACAGAGCGCACAGAGAATTATTCCTGAGTACTGCTGGACTAGTGAAAGCTAGTCCAGCACATTTCTCTTAACCCCGAAGTATTTTCTCTCCTCTCTCTACAGATTGCTTCGCTCGACGGCGCTAACTATGCCACACAAAAAAATAAAAAGCTATTTCGCTAACTCCTAGCGAGCTAGCCAGCGAAAGCGACGCGACGGAGGAGTCATTTCAAAGAAAAAGAAAAAAGATTCTGGAAGGACTCGCTCGCCTTATCTCGGACATGCCTCTGGAGAAAGGAAAATGAAGGGCGAGACTTCAAAGGAAAACCAGCAGGACGGCGAGCCCAACTTCGCGTGCCTGTCCCAGTGGATGCGGTTTCTCCCTCGCAGCAACGGACACCCACGAGGCCTGTCCAGTCTGCCTGGGAATGCCTCATGCAAAAACAGCACTGGATACACCCGACTTTTGCCCACACTGCAGCCTCATGCTGGATGCGGTGCTGCGGCATCGGGTTGACCTCGTCGCCAAAGCCATGGGCAATTCAGCGACACCAGCGGACGCGGACACCACGGAGCCCCTCACTCCCATGCCGGAGCTAGAGAACATGGCTCTACATGACAGCACACGAGTCGAATGGGGCGACAGCCCTGATGTGCTGGCTCCTATGGTGGACCTAACAGTCGAGTTCGACACCTGAGGCATGATGAACGAGGATGAGATCTCGATTTCAGCCTCGGGCGAATTTTCAATGGAGGAGGCAGACGTGGAACTGGAGGATCAGGGTGAAGATCTCTCCCAGACCCCGGTACCTGTGCTCCCAGAAACCGACTTTTCCATCCCTGCTCTGTTCGACTTGTGCCACAGAGCAACGGACGCGTTGTACATCCCATGGCCCGAACCTCCGCCTCGCCAACAGGTCACGAGGCTGGCAGGAAACTATTTTTACTCAAAGCAGCAGGCCACCATGAGGCAAAGGATGCCTGTTCCGGACTTCCTCACAGAACTAACTCGCACCTGGACTCAACCAAGAGCCCCTATGCTCCTTCCCCTCTCACAGTTCCTCGACGTAGATGGGATGGATGAGGTGGGTATAGCTAACGTGCCTCAAATTGAGGACACACTAGCGTCTCACCTGGCTCCTAAGTCATCAGGGACAAAACCAACTCTCCCCAGCAAGGCTTGTCGAGCTTCAGCATCTCTACTCGAGAAGTGCTACAGGGCTCAATGACTTGCGGCACGCGCCATGAACGTATCCGCGTTAATGCAGGCTTACCTGGCCAAAAAACTACAACAGCTACAAGTAACAACGGACAAACAGGCGGCCGCCGACTTGCTGGACGAAGCCCGCAGAGCAACAGACATTGTGCTCCGTGTGATGGGGACAGCTGCTGTTGCACAAGGCAGGGGCATGGCGGAAGTGGTAATCGTGATCCGCCACCTGTGGATGACTTTAATGGATCTCCCAGAGGGACAAAAGGTGCCTTTTCTCCACCACTCGATAGAGCCGACGGGATTGTTTGGTAAAGCTTTGGAGCAAATTCAGACCAAGCTGGACCAAAGACGCAGACAGGCGGAAGCTCTCCGAGTGTGCATTCCCCGGAGAAGCTTCGCCCCCCAAGGGAGTCTGCTGGAAGCAGACCTGCGCAGTCTCAACACCACTCTGCAACGCGTGCCCCACCGCAGAAGCGGCCTGCATACGAGGAAGAGCCCTGGCAGAGACCCCCGCCGGGCCAACCTCGCACCGAGCACGCATGGAGCAAGAACAGTTTAGTTCCCCGCCAGGCGGCCAAACACAGGGCCTCCTCGGCGAATCGGGACACCAGACAAAAATGTGCCTGATGAACCAGGTCCACGTTCCTACATTACACGATCACCCGCCTACGTGGTACTGGGAGTGATGCCTTCATGTCCAGACTTTACTTGTAACACGGTACAAAAAGCTGGTATATTTACAGCATGCACAAATCATGCTTTCTCTGCTGTGAGTGACATAGAATCATGTACGTCATTGCACATAAGCACGAATAAAGCTCATGAAACAGCTCCTCTCTGTTTTATTGACTCTCAAAAAAACAACAACAACACACAAATATCTTCAGCAAAGCAGGTCCCTCTGGCCTGCAAGCCGTCATAAAGGGAGGGGGCCTTTCCCCCCCCTCCCTCACGGCCCACGGGGTATTAGCCTAATCAATAAACCCCAGCAGGGTGCCTCTGATTCATCTGCAGTAAGCAGACACAGAGGCGTCTGCAAGCACCCCCCACACCCCTGATGGAGACAGGTGAGGAGGGTCACGTGCTCAAGCCCCCGTTCCATTGTGAACGGTGGAGCAGCAGAATGCCATTATCCCCAAAACACAGATTTTTTACCAATACATGTAGCAGGGTTATTTCAGAGACATGCATATTTATGTATCTGATGTGAAAGCGTTAACATTTTATCTTAACGTAAAATAAAGATCTGACGCTCTCGACCTTGACCTCTCTAAGTGGCTTCAAACATCTACTAAGTTCCTGGAAAAAACTAGCCTGGCCCTCGCCTTCCTGCACAGCTCCGCTCAATTCTCATTTCCCTTCACTGCTCAGTCTGGGACTTCTCCCATAGACAACGATTTCTCCGGTAGATTTTTGACCGGACCAATCAGAGAACAGAAGGGGCGGAGTTTTTGGCCCCTAACCCACGCCCCCACCTGTCCCAGCGCGCAGCCAGCGAGCATCCGCATGTTCTCATTCAAAGCGATGCAGGACTGTTTTATATGTGACACAAATGTGTTAATTTCCCCTTCTTAATCCCTTATCTGGAGTTTTCTTTTGTTTTTTTGCCAAAAGTCAAGTGATCGCTCCCTCCTCCTCCTCCTCTCTCTCCGCTGAGTGCAAAGAATAAGGAAATGACTGAGGTTGTCACGAGAGAATTAAACTCGGGTTTTACGTTGCTGCCCGAGTCCCTGCATATTTTCTGGTCTTCTGGTGTGCTGGACCAGCGCTACATGGTTTTATTATTTTTTTCGAACGTTTTATTAACATATAAACACAGAATATGCAGGCAGCGAGAGAAAATGCAGCAGGAGGCGGAGCTGATGTCAAGTTCGGCAGAGCACAGAGGGGGAGGGAGCAGAATGCTTTCCCTGTTCAAAATTTTTCTAAGATCCAATGTTTTTGTTCCTCAGGCAGAGGCCACGCCTCCAGCAAGAATCGGTTCTCTATGGAGAAAGTCCAGACACCAATGCAAGCATGTTCCTGTTTTTAGTTTTCTACACCGCCTTACAACCTAGTTGTTTTTGTTTCGTTATTTTTAAACTATTTTCTTTAAATTCTTCTTCTCAATTTTTATTTTTTATGCTTGTCTACTGTTGTCTACCGTTGTCATCACTCTTCAGGTCTCTCTTGTAAAGGAATCCCTGACGCTCAATGGGATTAACCTGTATAAATAAAGGTTGAATGAATGTACATAGCTTGTACCAAACTTCACAAGAGTGAATAAGAATCAGATTTGTTGTGTCGGTCTTTTGAGACTGTGTGTTTCAAGTCAAACGGTGAACAGATATCAGTTTCAATGATGATGATGATGATGATGATTTATTTGTTTTCTCAGGGACAGTGCACAACAATACATTGACCTACAAAAACAGGAAAGATGCATTGTGCCAGGTTATAGTAATAATACTAATTTCCGCCTGTAGTCCCCGGACAGGTTGATGTTTAACAAGAGTAACGGATTTTTGTAAGTGGATGAGAAAACCATTAAACACAAATACAGACACAATATATACATACATATCATACCTCGCCCCTCAAATATACCATACATAAAAACTTTCAAAATTTCACCAGTTCTCTCACACACACACGCACTACCAGTTTGTTCACATACACACACACACACACACACACACACACACACACACACACACACACACACACACACACACACACACACACACATCATATATACATAATCACACTTCTTCAAACAAACCTACAAACTGTACTTTCACTCACACACAGTCATCACTGGTGGGTGCAAACCTGCTTTGATAAAAGCCATTTCCTTGTCAGATGTGCAAACGTTGGGAAACTTGTACATTTTATAATCTCAGTAGGCAGAATATTCCACTGACTCATGGCAACAACAGAAAAGACGGATTTAGCAAAAGAGGTCCTACATTTAGGGATGCTGCACTCTCCTCTAGAGGTCGCCCTTGTGACTCGAGTTGTTTTTTCTGAGTTCAATATGACAAACCTTCTTAGAGGAGGAGCAGCCATACCATGGATGATTTTAAAAAGTAGACAGATATTTGCATGGAATATTAAATTGTCAAAGTTTAAAAGATCATATTTGAAAAGAATATGACAGTGGTGATATTGTCTGGATTTCCTATCATGAATTTTTATTGCACTTTTGAACATTGATTCAAGAGGCTTTAGAGCTGTTTTACTAGCCTGTGACCAGCTAGTCATGCAATACAGAAAACGCGAGAAAATCATAGAGTTTAAGTACATATATGATGCCTCAGTAGTAAGAGATCCTCGTATGTACCTGAAGTTCACCAGACTAAATTTTAAAGAGTTGCGCAGTTTCTTTACATGGTCTCTAAAATTCAAATTTGAGTCAAGGGTAACACCTAAATAGGTAAAGTTGTTTACATTTTTTATTTTTTCCCCATTTATATGGATATCAGGATAATCCAAACATTTATTTCTGTTTGTAAAGTACATTGCAACTGTCTTTTCTACATTTAATGTGAGACAGCAGTTTTGTAGCCAGGCAGCAACCTTTTTCAATTCTCCTGTCAATTTTGTGGCCACTTCTGTTATATTTTTTCCATGAGTGAACAAAACAGTATCGTCCGCATACATGATGATATTAATATCACACATTGAGGGGAGATCATTGATGTATAGACTAAAAAGCAGCGGCCCTAAAATAGAGCCCTGCGGAACTCCCATGGTGCAGTCTTGAAAGGGGGACAGTGTGTGATTTACTCGAACACATTGTTTCCTGCCACTTAGGTATGATGTAATCCAGTTTATTGTCTGACGAGACAGTCCATAATTTGATAGTTTGCTTATTAAAATGCTGTGGGAAACAGTATCGAAAGCCTTTCGCAGGTCTAGGAACACGGCACCCACTACACCTCCTTGGTCTAGCTTTGATTTAATTTCTTCAAGGAAGTAGGAACAAGCCGTCTCTGTTGAGTATTTTTTTCTGAAACCAAATTGCAAAGGATTTAAAAAAGCTTTGGTTTCAAGGTGTTCAATTAGTTGCTCTGCTACGACCTTTTCAAAGACTTTTGAGATGACGGGGAGGATGGTAATCGGTCGATAGTTACTGACCTCTAGTTTGTCTCCAGACTTATATATGGGCGTGACAATGCCAGTTTTTAATGCATCGGGAAATATACCATCTCTAATAGACTGATTTATTATTTTTGTCAACACTGGGATTAGACTGTCCTTATGTGTTTTTAGAAATATACTATCTAACCCATACAGGTCTTTTGCTTTGCTATTATTAAGTTGTCCAATAATCCTTTCCACTTTTGCATCATTAACAGGTGTTAAACTAAAGGCAGATGCATCACAGACCAGAGAATGGAAAGAGCAAGGTGCCGGAAACAGCTGAGCCAGTCGTTGAACAGAATTAATAAAATATTCATTGAAACATATTGCTAAGGTTACATCATCATTTTGAATAGTATCATTTATTTTAAGCTGCACGTCATGTCGAGTGTTTTTTTCATTTCCAAGAAATTTATCAATGTTTCTCCACAACAATTTACTATTTCCTTTTGCATCTTTAATTAGATTAAGGAAAAAGTTGGCCCTTGTTTTTCTAAGTAATGTGGTGACTTTATTTCTCAGACTTCGATATATTAAATGGTCAGTAGTTAATCTAGTTTTGATAAACTTTTTTAATGAGGCATCTCTTTTCTTCATCAATTCCCAGAGTTCACTATTGAACCATGGCAAGCTTTGTTTTTTTTGTTTTATTTTTTTCGTCTTTGTGTATTTTAATAAAATATTTTTTAAGATTGATGTTAAATCATTACATGCTTTCTCACATGACTTGTTTTCTATTATATCATTCCTCAACCATTCTTGCCCATTCCCAGTTTTTTTCCCATTTTGCTAATGCAGCCATTTAATAGGACAAGGATTAAAGTTTTAGAATTTGAAGTTTCAAAGTCCTAGATCTTCTTTTTCTGTTGAGGCATACAATTTATCTAGTTTTATTCTTGCTCTTTTACCTACCCGTGAGAAATTTTAAATCAAAATTTCATACCTTTTAAAGGTATCTAACGGAATTGTAATGGACAACTTCATAACCATTAACAGAACAGAATCATGATGTTGAAAGAACATCACTGCTAACCGAATCACACTGTAGATGAATTCTTTTTCAACGTAGGCACCAAGTGTTTTAGTATTTTAGTAGTTTTTTGTATGTTTTTAGTATTTTGGTAGGGTTTTTTGTTTGTTTGTTTGTTTTTTGCTGCATGCTTTGGTATTTTTTGTTTTTGTTTATTTTTTGGCAAGTTGAGACGATTCTTCTCGTCCTAAGCATTGGATTGTTGGCCTTGTGTACATTTTGCATATGACAAATAAACCAAACCTAACCTAACCTGACCTAACCTAGTTAAGGCGAGGGGAGGTGATCATTTTAATAATATTAATCTTACCCCACAATGTTAGTTTGATCATCTCCCACTTTTCAAAATGAGCTTTAATTCATAACAACACTGGGTTAAAGTTTAGTAAAGGTAAAGAGTAAGTAGACTCAATCATCCAGGTAAATCTAAAAAAAGTTAAATCAAAGCAACTTAATATTGAGTCCAGCCAACCTACAGAGGAAATCCACAGTTGAGGGTTTGAACATTGACAAACCAGCAAAATACGAGCTTTACTTGGCTCAAATCCTTCTTTACCATGTTAACCCTCACTGCTTTAAAGGAGGTCTCAGTTGGTTGATTATCTCACGCCATCCTGCAATCACTCATATACAAGACTCTCAGATACTTGAACTTCATTTGAAGCAACAACTCACCCCCGAGCAAGAGGGAACATTCCACCTTCCAGTAGAGATGTAGAACTATGACCTTGGAGGATTTAGTTTTGTATTTTACAAATGTCAACTCTAATATTCTATAAAATACTTAAGAGCAAATTAATAATACAATTGAAAACAAAACAAAATTGTCAATGTAAACTGTTTTGATCGAGCTCAGCAGGTGAATTGTTCCAAACATCTTTTGAATCTATCCACAGATTTTCCATGAATGTAAGCTGGCTCCAGCCCATCTGTCTGGTCATGTAATCCCAGACATTCAATGACATTGATGCAGTCCAGTCTCTTGGCCATGTTCCCATACTGGAGCAGTGGCATTTTTTAAAACCTTTCTCATGAGATTTTTACACATGCCTAAAACTTTTACCTTTCCAGTTTCTAAAAGTACTAGCGAGTTCAGTTGAACAAGTGGAAACATTTTGACAAGAACTATTGAAATTTGACTACCAAATTAGACATAATTTTAGATGAACAGGAAAAACTTGGAATTAATAGAAATACATTTTGTTTAATTGTTCTTACCTGAGAGCTTCGATATCCCCACTCTTATGGACACAGGTCACTTCTCTGGTCTGGTAACCAACTTGTAAATCCCAAAACTTCCCTCCTGGACGTTTCTGACGATTTTTGTTCTTCTTCTTCATTAGCTCTCTGGTCTCAGGATCCTTCACCTTTCCCTTCACTTTTAATTTCTTTTTGACTTTATCTCTATTTTTTTCTTTTTTTCTTTTGTTTTTAGCCTTTTTCTGTTGTCTGTGCTGATCAGCCTGTCTGGAAGGCCTGTCAGGTTTCCTGTTTCCTCTGGTCAATTTTCTGTTGAGTCTTGATGGTTTGTCGCTGTTTCTGGACACTTTGGCACCTTCTTTTGCGTTTTTGTCATTTTCTTGGTACTGCGTTTCATCTCTAATCTGTTTGTTTCTCTCTATTGATTGTTTGTTGCTCTCTCTGACCTGTTTGTCTTCTCTGGATGGTGTTTCACCCTCCTTACTCTGTTTGTTTCCTTCTTTAGAAGGTTCCCTTGATCTCTTGTTCCCCTCTCTGGGTGTCTTTTCAGCTTGTCTTGTTTGCCTTGGCAGTGGAACAGAGCAGGGACCCCAAGGTCCCACTCTGAGGCTGTAAAGGTTTTCCTTTGTCTCACAGAGCCCTGGCTGGCATGTCTGAAACTCTGTCAGGTTTGGACACGCTGCTCCACCGAACAGTGGTGGTGCAAGAACAAAGCGGATCCGGTTTTGTAGACCTATCCCACAGGTTTTAGAACAGGAAGTCCATGGACTGAACTCGGACAGCACACAGTCCTGAGGACATGGAATTAGACAGGCCTGTTCGAGGCGAGGTTTAGGCTCAAAATATTCACAGATAGCATTTTCAGCAGGTTCACCATTTGCTTTCTGAACGCAGCCCACCTCCCGGGTCTGAATGCCCTCCTCGCCTCGTGAGCACACAGTTGGGCGCTGTGCCCCAGTGCTGCGCATCAGCACTGGGACACACTGGTTCCAGGCACCCAGCTGCCATTCATACAGATCTTTATGCCAGTCACACACTCTGAAACAACTCTGCTGGTTGTCTGGCCGTTCTGCCTGGTCACAGTTCGTATGTAGAGTAGTCCAGCCCTCAGAATGAGCACACCATACTGCTCTACTCTGGCTTCCTCCTGGACCACACTCGCTTCCCATACAGCGAGCCCATGGACCT
Organism: Garcialebias charrua; assembly: GCA_038048925.1. Classification (NCBI taxonomy): domain Eukaryota; kingdom Metazoa; phylum Chordata; class Actinopteri; order Cyprinodontiformes; family Rivulidae; genus Garcialebias; species Garcialebias charrua. The sequence goes on along the minus strand of JBBPBX010004557.1, from coordinate 48,940 downwards.
GTAAAGAGTGCAATGAAAATGGTTAAGGACGTAAAAATGAGGGGTCATAACTTTCAAAGCAAAGTAACAAACTACGTGTAGTGCTCATATGACATGGTAAATGGTAAATGGAGCTTATTTATATAGCGCTTTCTAGCCCCCTGTGAGGAGCCCCAAAGCGCTTTACAATACCAACCATCCACCCATTCATACACGCATTCATACACCGGTAGCGGCAGACTGCCATGCAAGGCGCCTTTCCAGTCCTACCAGGAGCAACTTGGGGTTAAGTGTCTTGCCCAGGGACACAACGACACATGGTGTGGGGAACTGGGATTCGAACCTCCAACCTTCCGATCGGGGGACGACTGCCATTACCACTACGCCACGGCCGCCCCATAATATATCATATATGATAGAACATTTCATTTGGTTGACAAAGCACTGTCATCATAGTTATGTTAAGAGACTAGCAGGATGTCAGCAGCAGACTGGTTGTTCCACTATGAGAAGGAGCTGTTTATAAGAATGAGTTTTTTGCAGCTCCTCAGATAGAAAAAGTATTTTGGATAAAAGATTACATGTTTCAACAAGAAGAATCCGTCCAGAGGACTTAACTCAACCTGGTTAGATCTACCTGGATTATTGAACATCAGAACATAAATCAACATACATTACATATTGCAAGTTTTAAAATTGGTCCAGTGGTTCAGAATATGTTTTGATACAAAAGAGAACATGATCACAGATACACACTTAAAGAAGTGCTCAAACATTAGGCATAACATAACTGCCTTTCAGCGGTGGACAATAAAATACTAAATCTGTATTAAAATGCTGTTATCTAATAATAATATAGTAATTATTGTATTAAATACTAGTGAACGTCTTAATTAACCCATGTACAGTATTGTGGTTTTACCCAACAGATATGCAGTACAGCAATGAACATGTCAAGCAAAGAACCAGCGGGTCTCAGCTGCAAGAAGAGGGCTTGGATCAATAGAAATCGATAAAGGAAGAGAAAAAGCTGCTTCTAATACAAAAGACAGCTGATGCCACAGACCTGACGACTCTCAGTGGCAGTTATTATTTTCTTTCAGTGGACAAAAAGAAAAACAGCACAGGACAAACACAATTTTAAAAAGCACTGTTCATTCTTGGTAGTCTTTAATTTAAACTACTACATTGGACATGATCGTTCAGATTGTAGTCACTCTGAAAAACATGCCACACGTATCCAATTTATACCCACATATGAAAAACACCTAGGTCTGACTTGAAAAGAATCTGGTTCGTAAGATTTAAACTTTAATTAAAGCATTCAATTATAGGTTGCATGGAGGTAAAAAAAATAATAATAATTTGGGCCACATTTGCATGAAGTGAACATAGCCTTAGAGGGGATGTAAAGCACCATACCAATCATGACCTACAACTCTGTGAGAGTGGTCAAATAATCTAATGGCATCCTGACTCCATTTCTAGGCTAACCAATTCTGTAGTACTGCCATAATCACAAAAAATGTAATAAACACAGCAGGGTATCTAAACCATACATGGACTGCATGGGAATGTTTGGAAAAGATATACATGCACAGCATCAGCACAATGGAAACTCATATCAGATATGTGTCCACTAAAACACATACTTCTATATCAACCCTTCCTGAAAACCAAGCTGGCAAACAAATTCAATCTAAAGGTCAGATTTTTGTAGATTCGTGGATCACATTTAATTTAAAAATAATGTAAAGAACATGACTTATGAGTCTCAATGTTCCACATACAGTATAAAGTAGATGTGAAAGGAAAGGGAGGTGTGAGGTATGTAAGGGTTTGTCAGCGGAAGATGTTATCTAAACCAATGCTAAGCCTCGTTAGTCTTGCTTTTATGAAAAGGATTACCTCTTTCTGTGAAAGGAGGCATTTAAACTGGATTTTTTTGTTATAATGGACAAATCATGTATTTGTGGGAAATCATTGCCATACTTTTTGTTTCCCTGTCCTCAAATGTTGAGGACAAAAAGGAACAGCGTTCCTTTAAGTAATTCGTATTGTCCTGGAGTCTTAGATGGTCATCGTGTGATAAGAAATGACAGTTTGTAGACGTTTGGTCAAATTTTGAAATTTATGTTATGCACAATCTCATGTAATGTTGCAAGATGTCATGCTCACACTGTTGGGAATGACCCTCACACAACCAGCACAACACATTTTAGCTGCATATCCATAACATTTACTGAGTTATATCCTGTTTTTCATTGGCTAGTGCTGTGGTGATCTTCTTGATTACTTTTTGAAAAGTTTCATTAAAATTGGGTAAGTGTTTCATGTGATATTTTACTAAAAGACAGACATTGTTTATTACAATGGCTAAGTGCAATTTTTTAACCAAAGAGCTTGTGTGGTGTGTTTGTTTTTGAATTTAAGGTCAGTCTTAGCTGCCACTGCAATAGTGTCAACACAATATCTGAAAAACTCACTGAATTACCGTATTTTTGGACTATAAGGCACACTTA
>JBBPBX010004557.1:32492-46030 GCA_038048925.1 Garcialebias charrua | reverse complement strand
CTAATTTAGTTTTTTTCCCACCTGATTTGCTGAATTGTAACAAAATGTAACTAAAAATTATAACCAAAAAAAAGTTGTTGATTGTATTGCAATTAAAAAAATATTATAGGCTACATTTTTGCCAAATATTTTAAAAATGTGAAAAAATGGGCCACTCTTGGCCATTAAACTCCCGGGCTGAAAAGTTGTCCCACTCCGCCCCTGGTTATGGTGCATAACTTTCAGGTTTCCGTAGACTTGGCATCATAATAACAGTATTAAGAAATGGATATATTCGGGCAGGACACTGAAGGCCTAGCTGTGAAATGCATGGCGTGCCACTGATTTCACCAACTGCAGGAAACAAGTAGTGTGTGTGTCATCAAAAGTGAGTTACTGGTACAATTTCCCTGATTATCAGAAGAGCTGAAGTATGTTTTCATCAAAAGTGAGTTACTGGTACAATTTCCCTGATTATCAGAAGAGCTGAAGCTATGTTTTCATGACAGAAATGAAGGCGGTATAATAGTATTCATAAATCAGCAACAACTTTAGAATTGCACCTGCACAAGAGAAAACCTAGAACAAGCGCTACTTCTGACAAGTTACCAACAATAAACTGCTTTAGATGATAAACTCCTGACCATGGCTCTCCTGTGAGCAAACAACAGGTGCATTGTCCATGAAAAATAAAATCTTCTGATTTATACAAAATAACGGATTTATTTCTACACAGTCTATTCAATTGCTTCCCTACACCAACATTAAAACTGGTCTACCGAGATCTAATATACAAACTACAGAGATGAAGACTATTAAAAGAGCAAAAAAAATTGCACTCTGTAAATAACAATCTTTGTAAATAACGACTGTGCTCTTGTCCCCTGCATCCCACCTCCTACCTGCTCTCCTGCACAGGTTTGCAGTTATAGCAGCAGAAGATGAGATAATGAAAACCAGTGTGAAATGTAAATCCTCCCAGTGGCTTTTGGACATAAAGGTGACAGCAATGAAAGCAGCAGAATACAATCAGTATTCATAAGTTGAGCACATGTTTATGATAAAGAGACTGAAAAGGTCAGCAGACAGGGATTTTCCTGTAACTACCTGAAGTCTTTATACAGAACCAAAGTTTAAATACAAAGAGAAACAAATAAACCAATCAGTTTACAGGTAGTTATTAAAACAACTGCTACAAAGATAAAACACCAGCAAATATTTCTGATACAGGTCGTCCTCGACTTACGACGGTCTCGAGTTACGTCGTTTCGCGGTTACCACGCATCTCTCATAAAAAAAAAATATATATATATTTTTTGAAAATTTATTTTGAAAAGCCGAGTTACGCAGTTTCCGGTTTCCAGTTTTACGTATTAAACATAGCAGCAGAGGAATGCTACACATAACTCTCTAAAAAAGCCAAGTCTGGTCCTCTGGACATTCAAAAAACAAAACAAAACTGTACTGTGAATCCTGTTTTACGTCATAAACGGAACTGAATACTGCAGATGGACCAAGTTGGACGGCGGTTTTACACCGTAAATGCAATAGAGAATACGGAGGAGGGACGGAGGAAACGGCTTCACCACAGCATCCCAGTAGGAAATTAACTTTTTTTCCCTTCATTATGGCTCCCAAATGTATGTTTTTTGATAATTATGTAGGGTACTGTGTTAAGATAGGCTAACCCCAAAAATACACCACACGCGGTCCGTGTCCGCTCCGCTCCGCAGGTCGCAGCTGAGCGAGTCCAAAGTCCACTGCCTCCGCTCAGCTCAGGTCCGCATGGATGCGCCGCTCCAAGACGCATGCGCGGGAATTGCGAGATTGCGCGATAAATCAAGTGATAAATAATGAAGTCAGAACAAAACAATTCATTCGGTGGAAGAAGGAGAACAACAGTAAAGGCTGCCTTGATCTTCTCTCGTAAATAAGCGACAGGACATGGTTTGAGCAACAGGAAGTGATGTTTACATTTCAGAATAAAATACTTTTTTATTTATTTATTTCTTGTATTGCGTTATTAGGTGTAGTCATAGTCATAAATATAATAGTTTAGTCATAGAATAGTCATAAATGATAGTTTGACAGCATTTTTGTACAAATAAATCCGTATAGAGCTAGGATTAGTCCGCCCGTGGTGATTTTATTTTGTAAATACGGAAGTTGTGCTCGTTCCTTTTCCTGTTGGTGCGACGTAATCTTCAAAAGTTGACTCCGGCACAGCTCCGTCATCCGGCAGAAATAGAAAATTTCTAATTTTGACGGACTGCCGTCCGCTCGCCGCAGCTCACCGCCGCCGTGCGGAGCCAGTGTACTTTATCTCATTGATTATAATGGGTGCGTATTTGCTGCGGAGGTCGGACCGGAGCGGAGCGGACTCGGACCGCATGTAGTGTATTTTTGGCGTTAGTGCTTGGTAAAATACAGTACTGTACGTATAAGGTGCAGTTTGTACGTATGTTCCGACTTACGTCGAAATTCGGTTTACGCCGCCGCGTAGGAACGGATCTCTGTCGTAAGTCGAGGACTACCTGTACTTTTATTTTCTGGTAGACGTTGCAAAGAACTGGCTTATTAATGTTAAAACAATACAAATCAAGCAATAAAAGGGTTTGTGTTGGAAGTAACCCACAGCCTTACCAACTAAACAAACTGAAAATCATACATACCCTGATGCATGCTCATACAGTTTTTAAAGGCCTCCATGATGGAGCCAACTCCTGACACTGATTCCAGCAGCCTAATGTGATCATCTTGGTCAACTGTTGGCCAGCCTGGGATGTCTTTATGTCTAATTACAGCTCTCACTGGATGGGTTAACAACCTTAGGATTAAGTTCTGAACAAGCTTAGTCATCATCTGTCTCTATCAGCTTCATCCTTCTATCGCTGCCATGTGTGCCTTTCATCCAGGTCACTTGACACTTGGATAGACAAAGCGACCAGGCGACGCACCGATTATAAGACATCTCGCAAGTTTTTAAGTTTCACATTGACTAGTCACAGTCAGTGGGTGTGTGACTTGTCACGTGATCAGCTGGGACACTGGCTACAAAACTGATTCTTCCAAGGTGGAAGGCAAGGAGCAGGTCAAGTCTTCTCAAACAGGTAGAAATTCATCAACAGTGTGGAAGTGTTTCACTAAAGATTATTTTGTTTTTAGTTTCATTTTATCTACAAAGTAATTTGATAAATAAAATAAAAACAGAGGTGTGCTCCACCAGTGAATCCACCACCGCGCACCCCACCGTGTGGGTCTTAGTTGCTATACACACCGCCGGTGTGCATTACGCACCACTGCGGGTGGAAAGTTTTTATTTTTATTTTATTTAATCCACTAAATAGAATAAAAACAGGGGTGCGCACCACCCCCGGTGTGCACCGCGCACAACCACCAGTACAGAACCACAACTATCACAGTGGTTTATTTTATTTAGTGGCTTAAATAAAATAAAACAATTTTTTGCAGCTTACCAGTAATAGATTGGGTTTTCCTGTTACTTTTCTGCAGTATGATTAAAAAGTAGGAGCATAAATATGTGCTCTGGTATATTGTTGTTCTTTCTTTTTTAAATAATAAATTACTTTTTTTGTGTGTCTTGAGTTCCTATGACATCATCAACTAGTCAACGTCGACTCGACTATTATCATGTTAATGTCAACTTTAAAAAATATGTAGTCGTTCAACCCCTAGGTACAACTGAATAATGTTGAGAGTTATTGTGAACAAGTTGAATAAAGTTTGACTCATCTGACTGTGTTTTTTTGCTTAATGCGCCTTATAATCCGGAAGTGACGTCATCGCTGGAGCAACAGGGCGAGAGCTGAGCTCCAGCTGAAAGCAACGTAAAACAAAGAAATATATATATCTGGCATGAACTGAACGTCGCGGACGAACTGAAGAGTCGCCACCAGAAGCCACGAGCTGAGCTGGCTGACCGATTTTGAATCTTTGATTGGAGGGGGCCAAGCGCGGATCTGTGAGCTTCCGTCTCGAGCCACAGGCTAAGCTGGCTAGCCGACCTCGAAGCCGTGGTCTTTGGGGGAATGCGTGTAAAACAATCACAAAGCCTATTTTTGTATTACAGAAAAGAGCTGTAAGAATTATCACTAGAAAACATTACCGTCATCCATCAAGTACATTATTTTATCAACTGAAGTTATTGAAGTTCCATGATTTGGTAGACTATAATATTTTATCAGTTATGTATAGGGCTCAAAATAATGCATTACCTTTAAATATCCAAATGCATTTTGTTAAAAGACAAAGTTGTTATAATCTTAAGGGGACAGAGATGTTTGTAAAACCACAATTCAGAACTAGTTTGAAGGGACGTTCTACCTCAATCCAGGGAATTAGATTATGGAATGGCTTGGAGAATGTAGTTAAAAATGCCAAGTCAATGTTTACATTTAAGAAAATGATCAAAACGAATGTGTTAAAAAATATATATGAAATAGCGTAATGTGTATTGTATTAGTTAGAAAATTAGAAAGAGTTAGTCATTTTGTACTGTTGGTTGAAGATTATTATTGTTTAATCTGATTGTTGGAAAAAAGGGGCAGATATAATAAGATTTATTCTTCTTTCTGCTACCTTTCATTTTTTTATATTTTGTACATTATCATTTATGGGATTGTCTTGTATTGTTTCTTTTGTAAAAAAAATGAACAAATGTAATAAACATAAACATAAACATAAACATAATCCGGTGTGTCTTATGTATGAAAACGGACCCGTTCATTGATATTGTGCCTTATAGTACGAAAAATACAGCAAGAAACACTGCCTGCTACGACTACTTCACACCCTAAAATAACTTATTTTATTCTCCATACAAATTACCACAACCCACAGACCTTACCTTGACACACGACCATCTGAACACTTACCAGACCATCGACGTATCATACTGGTAACTAGCTGAGGCCGCCTCTGCTCTTCTTTAAAAGCAATGTTAGAAAGAAACGCCTCCTGGTTTTTATGTAAAAGTCACTTTGCTGTTCACCATCTCCTAAAACTGTTTTCAACTCCAAAGAAACATTGTTCCACAATCCTTCCCTCAAAACCTTGTTACTCACTAAAGCTGCAGTAGACCAGTGAGAACACTTTATAATGGACCAGAGAACAATACTATTTCTGTAGCCTTCAGATTTCTCACGAAACCAGTTTACGGGATATGTTGGGTTAGTCAAATATACAAAAATAAAAATCCTGAAAGACATTTTGTGTAGCAAATAAGGGGTCTATACAAGGCAGGAATCAATGGTTGTATAATATATGTGTTCCTATCATTAAACTAAATGAATCTACATTTTTAACTGTCAGAAAGGGGTGGTTGTCAGTCTGTACTTCCTCTATGTTCAGTCTCATGTCTAATGGTAGCCATTTTATAACAATAGGGTGCAAAACAGTTACCATTTCACAACCGTGCACTTCGCATGCACATATAATTAAATACACCAACTCCCCATGACCCTGCACATGATGAAACTGTGCGTGTGCGTTACTGCAGGGCATCTTTGCTGGGGAGTGTATTATCACTCATTTGTGTAAAAAAAAAAAAAGCGTGCTCGGCGCAAAGTTTTGACGGTTCTGCTGTTTTGACGTGGATGCTGCACAACCTCGCCTACTTCACATTTTAGACAAACATATTAAATTGTATTTTTATTTTTTTAGGGAGCCTGATGGCTCATTTCAATAGAACTGCATTTTTAAGAGAATCTTGAGCTTCAGGCTTGTTATGAAAGCGTGTCCAGGACTAAACACATCAATAATAAATGCAACAAGTACCGGTAATGCATGTCTGTTATCAGTGTTTGTTGCATAAAATTTTGTTTATTTCTGTAATTTTAGTCAAAAACACAAAAAACACAGTTCCACTGAAATTTTTGCGTATAAGGCCTGTTTACACTTTGGACCAGTGTGGACCTTCTTCAACAGATTTAATCCTGCAATGGCAATATACAGCTGTAGCGGTGCAAATATAATCATAGCATTTGTTGGAATGGAATACAGCTTACCGGTACTCACTAACTCCACCCTGCGATTACCATATTTTTTGGACTATAAGGCGCAATATCAATGAACGGGTTTGTTTTCATACATAAGATGCACCAGATTATAAGGCACATTAAGTAAAACAACACAGTCAGACAAGTCAAACTTTATTCAACTCATTCACAATAACCACATAAAATCAGTTCGAGGTCAGTAAGCACAACCATAATTAATACTTAAGGTGCACTGGATTATAAGGCTCACTGTCAATTTTTGAGAAAATTAAAGGATTTTAAAAGCACCTTATAGTCCAAATAATATGGTATTTGCTTTCCTGGCTCAGGAGCACAGTCTTGAATTGATACCAACACATCCAGTATTAGTTGGTATGTTTAAAAGTGACATGAAGAGGGCTTCACAGGCCTGACTTGAAAGTGTTGTGGACGGAGTAGAATCATACATTGACCGACAGCTGACCTAACAAAAAATCCTTTAGTCATATGAAAAGCAGCTCTAAGAGAAAAGAGGGAGACTGGCCTGAAGAGAACTAGTGCAAGTTGTATGATGGGCGAGAGCAGGGTGACCGTTTTACTAAGTTTGCTCTTGAGATGAAAAAACATTGGTCAGCTAAAATCTGGTAAGATCTGGTCTGGGACAAAAAGAGAAAAATAAAGTGAAAGAATAGGTGTGGTAAAAATAAAAGACAGAACTGAGTGTGAGCCAACAGATGTGAGAGAAGTTTAGTTTGACTTGGACTCCAGTGAGCAGTCTTACATTAAAGACATTGATCCTCTTGTCCTGATCTGATTATTTCTGATGATTTCCAAGATGGCGGCTGAGCAGAGTGGACGTTTGTAGTCGGGCTCCTGCCAGTACCTCCATAAGGAGTATTTGGAGAGCTTGTACTCGCAGTTTTTAGCGCTGGATGTGCAGAGAGGAGCTCTGAAAAAGCTGCGGAACATGGACGGGAGCATGCGATCCAGAATTATGAATCTACAAGCCAACATGTCCGTGAGTTTTTGCCGAGAGTTAGCCAAGCGTAGCTACCGGGCTAATCAAAGCTAGCCGAGCTGGGTCACCGTAACTGGGTGCCGTAGCTGCGGAGCTGCGGGCTTCGTTAACAAATAAACCGGAAAAATACACTGGTTGTTACGAAGAAACGCGGGCCGGCACGCTGGAGGTGCTTTGTTGCAGCGAAAGAAAACAACAAAGCTGGGAGTGGTGGCTTCAGACTACAAGCTAACGCTAGCCATGTGCTGCTGATAAAGGCTAATGCGGAAAAACACCACGGAGTTGGGACTGTTGCTACAGGCTGGCGTGAGAGCCGAAAGCCGTGAACGCCACCTCGGGCTTCGAGCTGAGCCGAGCGCAACGAGGGGGCCGTGAACGGGGGTTGTTACGAAGAAACGCGGGCCGGCACGCTGGAGGTGCTTTGTTGCAGCGAAAGAAAACAACAAAGCTGGGAGTGGTGGCTTCAGACTACAAGCTAACGCTAGCCAGAGCGCAACGAGGGGGCCGTGAACGCAACCTGGGGCTTCGAGCTGATCCGAGAGCCACGAGTGGGCCGTGAACCGTGGACGCCACCTTCGAGCTGAGCCGAGCGCCGTGAGCCGTGGACGCCACCTGGGGCTTCGAGCTGAGCCGTGCGCCGTGGGCGAGCCAGGGGATTGCTGCAGGCTGCTGAAACCGTGAGTTCTGAACTAACTGCTGATCTGAAGCAGAGCAACGATCGAGTAGCTGTTGGACGGGAAGCAAGCTGATTACTGTTGGACATGAGCAGAGCAGCGAGCGAATTGCTGCGGATGGGAGCAGAGCAGTGAACGAGTTGCTGTGGAACAGTGATTTTCTGTATCCAGATCAGAAGAAGCAGGCGTGATGAGTCCTAGTAAAAAAAATAAATCGGAGCAGCAGAAACAGGAGTCGGCGAGTAAAAAATCGGTGGATAAAAATTTGGAGTTAATGGAGGAATTGAAAAATGCAGTAAACGTTCTCACTGCGGAAGTTGCAAGTTTGAGAGCCGATCAAGCCGTTCTCACTGCGGAAGTTACAAGTTTGAGAGCCGATCAAAAAAACTTTAATCAACTGGTTGAGGAGATGAAACTAATGAAAGCTCAGGAGGTCATCAGAGAAGAACGATTAGCTCAATTGGAACAAAAGTGTGAGGACATGGAACAATACATAAGAGGCGAAAACATGGTCATTTCTGGACTCGAACTTAAACGCTGGTCATCGGCTGATGTAGTTAAAGGCGTTAACACGAATGAAGGAGGACGACCAGAACAACTGCAGTCTCTGGAGAATCAGGTAGTCACTTTCTTAAGTGACAAAGGCATTGACATTAAACGTGATGACATTTCCACCTGTTACACACTGCCCAATAGAGTTAACAAAAATAAACCATCAGTAGTCGTGAGATTCATTGGAAGGAATCAAAGAAACAGGGTAATGATGCAGTCAAAGAAACTCGCAAAAACTATGGTCTTCATGAATGAACACCTAACTAAAAAAAACGCAAACATTGCACATGCAGCAAGGTTGTTGAAAAAGGAGGAAAAAATAAAAAAAACTTGGACAAGAAACGGAAACATCTGGATCAAAGTACATGAAAATTCGCAAGCTAAAATAATAAAAGATCTGAAAGACTTAGAAACATTTGGATGAGCTCAAAAATGACAAATCACCAATCACTATCACATGTTCATACACAAAATTAACAGAAATGAACAAACAAACAAATAGATTAAAACATGACAGCAACAAACGAAGACTCAGAATTCAAAATATATAATGTTGAAGATATGGTTGATGCAAACTTTTATCCTGCTATAAAAGACTGTGAATACTATAATGAAGAAAAGTTTAATAACATCAATATAACAAATGGAGATCTCTCTATTATTCACATCAATAGTAGAAGTATAAATGCAAATATATCCAAAATAACAGAATATTTAAAACAGTTAAACAGAACTTTTACATTAATAGCACTGTCAGAGACATGGCTTAATGATGAAAACAAAAATAATGTTCACATCGAAGGATATGAATTATATCATTTAAACAGAAACAATAAAAAAGGTGGTGGAGTAGCTCTATTTGTCAAAAATGAAATAAAGTGTAGAATAATTAAAGAAATGTCAATAATTGTTGACAATCTTATGGAAATAATAACAATAGAAATATTAAACGAAAATGCTAAAAACATATCCATAAGTTGTGTATATCGATCACCAGGATCAAATATAGAAATATTCACCGATAAAATCATACAACTACTGGAAAAGAGTTTAAATAAAAAAGTTTTCTTGTGCGGAGACTTTAATATCGACCTGGGAAATAAAACGGATTCAAATAACATCAGCACATTTCTAAATTCAATGTATAGTTTAAATCTTTATCCGTTAATATCAAAACCAACAAGAATTACAACTCATAGTGCTACGATAATTGACAACATTTTCACAAATATAACAAATGGGGATATGACAGGTGGTATCTTAACAACTGATTTAAGTGATCATTTACCAGTTTTCACTATCTACAGAAATGATCAAAACATTACAAAAGAAGTTACAATTAAGAAAAAAATAATAAACACATCAAAAAAAGCTATGGATCAATTAAAAGATGATTTACAGAAGCAAAACTGGAAGGACGTGTATATTGATGATGTTAACAGATCATATGATGAATTTATGAACATTTTAGAAGCTCTGTATGAAAAGAATTGTGTGCAAAGAAATCGTAGAAAAAGAAATATTGTTGACCAACCTTGGATGACTAAAGGGTTGAGAAATGCTTGTAAAAAAAAAAATAACTTGTATTTATGTTTCTTAAAAACGAGAACACAACAAGCTGAAGAAAAATATAAAAAATATAAAAATAAATTGGTAATGATTATAAGAAGATGCAAGAAAGAATACTATAGTGATTTATTAAACAAGAGCAATGGTGACACTAAAACAACATGGCGAGTAATAAATGATGTTCTAAAAAGTCATAAAGCAAAAACGAACATTGCAAAATATTTTGTGAAAGATGACAAAGAAATACATGATGAGAATGATATCGTAAATGAATTTAATCAATATTTTGTAAATATTGGATCAAGCCTTGCAGCTAAAATACCAAAAGTAGATAATAAGGTGTGTCATTCAATTAAAAGTTGCACCAACAGTATTTTTCTTAGTGGAACTAACAAAGAGGAAATTATGAAAATGGTAAAAAATCTCTCAGACAAGAGATCAAAAGACTGGGTGGACATGGATATGATGTTCGTAAAGGAAATAATAAGTTATGTTATTGAACCGTTTACATATATATGCAATTTATCTTTTTCAACAGGAATATTTCCAGATAACATGAAAGTAGCAAAGGTAATTCCTCTTTTTAAAAATGGTGATAAATGTGTATTCAATAATTATAGGCCAATATCCTTATTACCACAGTTCTCAAAGATTCTAGAAAAACTATTTGTGTCCAGATTGGATCAATTTATTGATAAACAAAACATTTTAAGTAGCAGTCAATATGGGTTTAGAGAAAAAAACTCTACGTCAATGGCTCTCATGGATTTAATGGAACAAATAACTAATGCTGTCGATCATAAACAGTACTGTGTTAGTGTTTTTGTTGATCTAAAAAAAGCATTTGATACCATTGACCACACCATTCTCCTTGAAAAACTAAATAAATATGGTATTAGAGGACCAGCATTACAGTGGGTATCTAGCTATTTGAAAGACAGGAAACAGTTTGTGCAAATAAATGATGTTAGATCTGACCTCCGTGATATCACTTGTGGAGTTCCTCAGGGTTCTGTGCTTGGACCAAAGTTGTTTATTTTATATGTGAATGACTTGGTAAATGTGTCAGCACTACTTAAATGTGTTCTTTTTGCCGATGACACCACTTTTTTCAGTTCGGGTAATGACATAAAACAGATTTTGGATATGATGAAAACAGAATTTATAAAAATACAAACTTGGTTTAAATTAAACAAATTATCTTTGAATTTAGATAAAACTAACTACATGATTTTCAGTAACAAAAAGGGAATTGTTGATGACGATCCATTTGAAATTGAAGATGTTGTGATCTGTAAAGTGAGTGAAGTGAAGTTTCTGGGTGTTATCATTGATGACAAACTGACATGGAAACATCATGTAAATTCTATTAAAAAAAACTAGCTAGAGCAATTGCAGTACTATATAAAGTCAGGGATTTTTTAATTGATAAAGCTTTACATATGTTGTATAACACAATCATTGCTCCACATTTAATCTATTGTATTGAGGTTTGGGGAAAAGCATGCAAAACTATTACAAAGCCTGTTTTTATTTTACAAAAGAGAGCTGTAAGAGTAATCACCAGAAAACATTTCACTCACCCTTCAAACACCTTGTTTATTCAACTAAACTTATTGAAATTCCAGGAATTGGTAGAATATAGTATTTTATCAATTATGTATAGGGCTCATAATAACACATTACCTTTAAATATCCAAAGAAATTTTATAAAAAGACAAAGTTATTACAATCTCAAAGGGACAGAGATATTCATCAAACCACAATTCAGAACCAGCTTAAAAGGACGGTCTACCTCAATTCAGGGAATTCGATTGTGGAATGCTCTGGAGAGTGATGTTAAAAATGAAAAATCAATGTATACATTTAAGAAAAAGGTCAAAAAGGACTTGCTCAAAAACTATATATGATGTAATGCGTGTTTGTGTATTACAATTATGTTGTACTTATGATGTACGGTACGTTTGTGAATTACAGTTAGAAAAATTAAGTAGAGTTATTCATTTTATAAAGCAGTTTGTGTATTACAGTTAGAAAAATTAAGTAGAATTATTCATTTTTGTGATGAATTTGTGTATTACAATTAGGAAAATTAAGTAGAATTATTCATTTTGTGAACATCTTGATGTTGTGCCATCTTTTAGTTTGTGTATTTCAATTAGAAAAATTAAGTAGAATTAAGTAGAATTATTCATTTTATGATCTAGTTTGTGTATTACAGTTAGGAAAATCAATAAAAAATAAAAAAAAAAAAATAGGAAAATTAAATAAAATTATAAAAAAAAAAAAAAAAAAAAAAAAAAATTAGAATTAGAAAATTAATTAGAATTATCGGTGATGTAGTTTGTGTTTTACAGTTAGAAATATTAAGTAGAATTATTCATTTTGTGATCTAGTTTATGTTTTACAGTCAGGAAAATTAAGTAGAATTATTCATTTTGTGATGTAGTTTGTGTATTACAGTTAGGAAAATAGGTAGAACTATTCATTCTGTGATGTTGCTTGAAAGTTATCATTGGTTGAACAAACTGTGAAATAGGGGCAGATATAATAAGATTTCATCTTCTTTCTGCTCCCTTCATTTTATCCTACTTGTAATCTTGTATCTGATGAAACTGTCTTGTATTGTTCTTTTAAAATGAATGAATAAACATCAAATCAAATCAAATTAGGAGACTTTCCTTCGCAGCAGGAAAAGACCACAAGGCATCTTCAGCTGCACCTGTTCTTCTCATAATGGCAGCAGCAGAGGCTGACAACAAGAACCACTAGAACATTTCTGAAAAAAGATTTGAAGGTGATAATGGCAGCTATTGCCTGAAAACCCAAATCACTTCTTCTATAAATCCTGATAAACTGGGACTGGATCAGGTCCCGAGGTGTCAGTGGCAGATGCTGCTGATGGTCACGTCAGTTTTTCTCTCTTACACGTGTCTTAAGGTTCACGCAGGAGAATGATGAAGACTGAAAGAAAATAAAGTGCACGTGAGTGACACGTGATAAAAAAAATCTTGTGCTGATGTGTGTGGAACAAAGGGTGGCTGAGATGGTGGCAATAACAGGGAGGTGGTGGAAAGGGTGTGGGAGGGGGCATGTTGCTTAAATGTCACTGTGAAGGAGGAACAGACAACGGGGGGCAGGGTAGACGGGGTTATCCTTTTTTATTAAGTCGGACACAAGAACCAATTTCCACACAACAATAAAACTCAAATTGAATCTGAAACAATGGCAAGATCAAAAATATATTTTCCTTTAGACGGCAGCCAGAAAGAATTTGATGAGTCAGTCCAAAATGTCAACTATAAAAAGACTAAAATGATAGACAGAAAAACATTGTTACTAATTCATACAGGCTGCCATAGTTCTGTCACTGCAACAAAAGAGGTTTGTAATGAAGGCAAAGAGGGTCACACGAGGTTATGTTGCGGGTTTATTAATGTGCACATGCATGGACCACTATTAACTGAAATTATTCTGAAGTTCGACACACGGGAATGTCGCTCCCTATCTAACCATGGATGTATGCAAAACATCAAACGTTAATTATTTACAACAAAACTAAACAAACGGAAAAATGGAAGCAAAGAAAGGGGATATTTTATCAACAAAAATTAATAAAACAGAATTGGCAACTGACAAGATCCACTTTGTAAGCTCGGTGCAAAGGACAGAAAAATACAATCAGTTGATAGATACGATGTGACAGCTCAGTCACATGACCTCTCAATGAAGTCTGATCAGGTTCGACAG
>JBBPBX010004557.1:0-31600 GCA_038048925.1 Garcialebias charrua | reverse complement strand
AGGAATACATTTTCAGTCTTTTGTCCTCCTTAGATGGCATTAATCTGGCCTCCAGCTCTAATGTAAAACATCTTGGTGTTATTTTTGATCAGGACATGTCTTTTATCCCCCACATTAAAAACATTACTAGAACCGCCTTTTTTCACCTGTGTAATATCACTAAAATTAGAAACATCTTATCTAAAAATTATGCAGAAAAATTGGTTCACGCATTTGCCACATCTAGACTGGACTATTGCAATGATTTATTATCTGGGTGTCCAAATACTTCTTTAAAACGTCTTCAGTTGATCCAAAATGCTGCTGCCAGAGTCTTAACTGGAGTTAGTGGGAGAGATCATATCTCTCCAGTTTTAGCTTCTCTCCATTGGCTCCCTGTCAAAATCCAGAATTGAATTTAAAAATCTTACTTCAAACCTACAAAGTTCTCAACAACCTAGCTCCATCTTACAAAGTATATTAGAGTTCTTCTTGTTCCATATTTTCCTAACAGACACTTCGCTCTCAGACTGCAGGCTTACTTGAGGTTCCTAGAGTTCCCAAATGCAGAATGGGAGGCAGAGCTTTCAGTTTTCAGGCTCCTCTCTTGTGGAACCAACTTCTAGTTTCTGTCCATGAGGCTGACACATTGTCCAGTTTGAAGACTGGGATTAAGACTTTCCTTTTGGATAAATCCCATAGTTAGGGTTGGCTTGGGTTTCCGAACCTATTCCTAGTTAGACTGCTGGAGGACAAATTGACCTCATTTCCTCATTCTGCTGCTGTCTTAACTTGCTCTACTCTACCTGTTTGTATTTGTAATTGTTTTTATCTTAACACATGCAATTTTTTTGTCTTTTCATTCTCCTATAGAAAGTATACCTGGACCTGCCATTCTGTGTTTGTCTATTTCTACTTACTGTCCTCTCAAGCCCAGTTGGTCACAGCAGATGACCGCTCATCCTGAGCCTGGTTCTGCTGGATGCTTCTTCCTGTTAACAGGGAGTTTTTCCTTTCCACTCTCTCCTTTGTGCTTGTTCAGGATGGGAGAGTGTGACAAAGTGAAGTCTCAGCACAATCTGCTGCTTCATTAGATAGATAACTTTTACTAATTAACTTTTATAATGTATGAGAATGTTTCTGTTCCGTGCTCTGAGACAACTTCTGTTGGGACTTGGTGCTGTAGAAATAAACAGAATAGAATTGAATTATTTCTTTATGGCCTGACACCAGGAAAGACGAGTAATGGGGCGGCCGTGGCGTAGTGGTAATGGCAGTCGTCCCTCGATCGGAAGGTTGGCGGTTCGAATCCCGGTTCCCCACACCATGTGCTGTTGTGTCCTTGGGCAAGACACCCCGAGTTGCTCCCGGTAGGACTGGAAAGCACCTTGCATGGTAGTCTGCTGCTACCGGTGTATGAATGTGTGTAGCATTCAATGTGTGTAGCGCTTTGAGATTTTCACTAATGAAAAGCGCATTATAAATTGAATTCATTATTATTATTATTATTATTATTATTATAATCATGTAGCTGTTTGTCTGTGTATGTCTGTTTTTTCTGCCTGTTGGCAAAATATTTAATAAAACAATAGATTGGATTTAATCCCATAATCTGAGCACTGATTATCTTTGTTTACAACTTTAACGTACCAAGTTAAAATCGTAATTGTTGGAAGTCACGTGGACTGGAAACAACTAAATAAAACATATTTTGATCTTCCTTGTTTCTCACCATGAAAACATATTTTTAGCCAGTTATCTATAGCAGGAAGAAATGTTTTAGAGATTCTAGCAGAACATGTACAGAGTTGTAGCTGAGGCATCTTTATGACATCTAAAGCTAAAGTGTCATGTTGACAAAATGTAGTTTCAGAGACTTTTCAGCTGCTAGAGGGAATTACCTTTATTCAGACAAACAGATAACCAAAGAGCATTAGCTCAGCAGATCAGAGCCACTGGGTCAGTGAGCACACACTTGACATGCAAATGAACCGGTGGATTAGTGGCAGTTACGGGTCATGGGTTTTATATATGGCACTCTGCCAGCACAGATTAAATGAGAGATATGAACAAAGAGGCAGTGGTTAGTGGGCTGTACAGTGATGTAGCTGGTTAGCACTGATGTCTTGTAGCAGGAAAGTCCTGGGTTCCATTCCCACTTCTTTATTGTTGGATGTGTATGTGCAAGCATGCATGATTTCTCCGTGATGAACTGACATGCTCATCATTGACCTGAAGTCCAATGTGTATTTCACAGAAATGAAACCTTGTTTCCACTTCTCTAAGAGCTCTAAGCTCTTAGATCCTATCCTAGTCATTGTTTGGCAGCACATGATAGCAGAGAAATTATTAAAAGCAAGGTATGGGATGCGTTTGCCCAGATAGTATCAAACACAAACTAAATGCAGCGTGACACCTGATGTTCGTGTTGGAAGACCTCTGAGAATGGTTTCACCACAGTAGCCGTGTTTCCATCAAGGTTTCTAGATGCGCATTTTGAAGCATCGCATCAGAAAAGCTGAATGGAAACGGCAAAATGCGATTTAACTTCCTCTAATTCGCCCCAAAGTTGCTCGCTTGAGGTGGTTTTTGGGGGTTTCGAAACAGAGCTGATGCGCAAAACGACAGATGGAAACAGATTTGCCGACTCAGTTCTGCCATAGCGACATTTACGTCATGTGACTGATAAGCTGTTTCCGCTCCGGACAACATGTAACATCGCTAAAACTAGTTGGCATGACAGAATAAATACATTTTGACGAGATATGTGGCCGGGTTCTGTTTTCAACCGCTACTTCCTGTTTACTGTAGACATGCGCAGTGCTGACGTCTGACGTAATAACGCTGACGTCTGACGTAATGACGCTGACGTCTGACGTAATGACGCTGTGCGTGGCCCGGTAGATGCGATTCAAGCCAGTTGATGGAAACACTTCTGCTTCGCATTAATTTGTATTTACGTATTTGCGAGATTTCAAAAATTTGCTCAAAATTCGAAATGAAAATAGATGGAAACACGGTTAGTGTGAGGCTGGTGGACCCAGAGTTGAAATGATGTGTGACGGGTCAAAGGACAGAGAACATGTTTATGTACAAGGAGCCAAGATTAATTTGAACTCAAATACAAATCAACCGGAAATTGAAGATAGAAACAAGTTGGTTCTTTATGAACAGTTTGTCATCTGATGCACTGACCAAGTTTTATTGTACATTTTACATAGGGCGGCCAGTGCAAGAGCTGGGGGTTCAAATCCACCAGCAGTCACATGCCCAAGTGTCCCTAGGCAAGACACTGAACCCCTCCATGCCTCTGATATGTGCCCCATCAGAGTATGAATGTGATAAAGCTCTGATTAAGTAGTCTCTTTAGAATGATTTGTTCAATTAGCTTTGTAGAGATCTACAAAGTAGTAGATTGTTGTATGAATGGGTAAATGAGCCACATATTGTAGTGTAAAGAACTTTGAGTGTCTTGATGAGGTAGAAAGGTGCAAGTACAGTTCATTCACCATGTGAACGTCTACGGGACTATTACAATTCAAAAATCTTCTCTCCTAACAGTTTATATAGAACATTTCTAGGATTCAGTCTTTATTGTAATATTTCTGGTTTCCTGAACATTGGTTGGGTTGTTTTATATCAAGTATTGCCAAACAAGATGCTGAACATGCCTGAATAAATAAACCCAAATCAAATTAAATATCCCTCTTTAACCCTTACATCCATTATCTTTACCCACTTCTTCCTTTTTTGGGTCACGGGAGTTACTGGTGTCCATATCCAACAGTCACTGTAAGAGAGGCGGGGACACCCTGGATAGGTCTCCAGTCTATCAGGAACACATAGAGACAAACAACTATTCACTCTCTCACTCACACCTACAATTTCCCAATCAGTCTAACATGCATGTTTTTGGTCTGTGGGAGGAAACTGGAGTACCCGGAGAAAACCCATGCATGCACAGAGAGAACATGCAAACTCCGCCCAGAAAGGCCCCCTGACAGGGATTTGAACCAGAGTAACCTGCTCGCTGAGAGGCAGCAACTATACCAACAGTGCCACTGTGCTGCTCTAACCCTTTGGAGTAAACTCAAGGCTGGGTCTCTCTGTATTTTTGTCTTAATCATTGTAACTATAATTATGTAGTTACTAGGGCTGTTGATCGATTAATAAAAATTAACTAATTAATCGCAAATAGGTTTAAGAATTAATTGCAATTAATCGCATCAAATTAAACTAGTTACTGAAGTTGAACCACACAAAAATCATGTTTTTTTTTTTCTCAACTGAATTTTTTAACTATGTATTTATGTTTATGAATAAAGAGTGATGGAAGTATGGACCAGAAAATTAAACGAGGCTGCAGCATCCAGTCTTAACTATTACCAGTTCAAAAAATGGTGACAACAGCACCCAAAATGATCATTCTGGACATAAGTTTATGAGCCTGGCAGAGTGGCTCAGTGGGTAGAACTGCTGCTTTTCAGTGAGAAGGTTACTGGATCAAATCCCAGCTGGGACCTTTCTGGGTGGAGTTTCCGTCGTGTCTCCATGTTGAGTGGGTTTTCTCCAGGTACTCCAGTTTCCTCCCACAGAACAACAACATGCATGTTAGACTGATTGGTAACTCTAAATTGTCTCTAGGTGTGAGTGAGAGAGTGAATGGTTGTTTGTCTCGTTTGTATCTATAACCGTGTTTCCGTCTATTTTCAATTCGAATTTTGAGCAAATTTTTGAAAATTCGCAAAAATGTAAATAAAAATTAATGCAAATCAGAAGTGTTTCCATCAACTGGCTTGAAGCGCATCCACCAGGCCATGCAAAGCGTCATTACGTCAGACGTCAGCGTTACGCATGTCTACAGTAAACAGGAAGTAGCGGTTGAAAACAGGAACCGAACCACACATCTCGGCAAAATGGAGAGAATATTTCAGGAATGTGTTGCTATCGGGCAAGTTGTATTTATTCTGTCATGCCAACTAGTTTTAGCGATGTTACAGCGGAAACAGCTGATCAGTCACATGACGTGAATGTTCGCTACGTCAGAACTGAGTCGGCAAATCTGTTTCCATCTCTCGTTTTGCGCATCAGCTCTGTTTCGAAAAACCCAAAAACCACCTCAAGCGAGCGTATCAACTTTTTTGCGAATTAGAGGAAGTTAATTCGAATCGTGCCGTTTCCATTCACCTTTTCTGATGCGATACTTCAAAATGCGCATCAAGAAACCTTGATGGAAACACGGCTTATGTGTCCCTGTGACGGACTGGAGACCCGTACAGGGTGTCCCCCAACTTTCTTGGCTGCAGATAAACAAATGTACATAACATAAATCACATTTGATTTTATGTGCATGCAGAGAGTGATGGTGGTGTCTAAAAGAAAACATTAAAGTCAATTGTTAGGAGAATGGGAAAGTCTGTGTGTGATAAGAAGCAAATGCCCCCTGCTGCCGTCTCCTGCTCCTCAGCCTAATTACACCAAGGGGAGAGCATTTAGGGGAATGGCAGGGGGGCTGATGATGGAGGATGTGATCGTTAACCGACCACAGAGCGATTGAAAAGTTGGCAGAGAAATGCTCAAAATAACTAATAATAGTTTTGTACATTTATAGACAGGACTGGGCGTGTTCACAAAAGATTATTGTAGAATTAACATGTTTACACTCTACACAGACACAGTCCAACTCCATATCACTGGAATTTTTTTTTATGATTTTTTTTTATCTTTTGGTGCAAAAAAAGCTGCAGAAAGAAATCTATTTTCATTGCCATCACTGAGAACATGGACTTTAATCAAATGTTACTGTCAGTCATGAATCTTCAATGGCAGTTCTTCCAAATGGAAGTGTTGTTATACACTTGCTTAAACATGGTTCTTAGATGATTGTGCTTGAAACTAAAGGAATGTGTGGTTGGTCTCCTCCAAAGTAGAGGCTGTAAAGGAGAAAGGAGTTCAAGTTTTTTCAGTATTGCATGCGGCCAAAAGGCTGTGAGGATGTTTTTACATATTTGTTAAGAAAATATTTCATTAACCACTAAACATGTTTTATTGAACTAAAATAATCAAAGTTGGTGAGGTCAAACCCAAGTGCAGGCAGACATCGAGAGCGATAAAACTAAAATTGATTTATTAAGTCAACAAAAATAAAATGCTGACGTGGCAGCAACAACTTACAGAACACAGGAAAGGAAAGCACAAGGAGGACTCAGGCAGGTGATGTCTGCAGGACAGTGAGCCGATGGTGGGGTGGTGACTAGATGGTTTAAATAACAAGCTGGGTGAGAGTGAAAGTATAAACACCTGGGCTGAACACTGACTGGGGACAGGTGAGGGTGGCAGGCTGAATGGAAAAATACCGTGGAGGTTTACTGAAGGTGATGACAGAGCCTTCAACGTAAATATGAAATCAAACCTGAACAGGACAAGAACAACCCAGTTTCACACTCAGAAACATCGTAAACAGTCAGAAACACTTCACATATAATTTCCACAAGGCTACCCAGCATGCTTTGCAGCTCACAGTCTCTCTGACTCTCACTGAGTTTTTGGTTTTTGGACCTGAGCATCTTAGGAATACATTTTTCAATCTTTCTCCCTCCTTAGATGGCATTAATCTGGCCTCCAGCTCTAATGTTAAAAATCTTGGTGTTATTTTTGATCAGGACATGTCTTTTATCCCTCACATTAAAAATGTTACTAGAACTTCCACCTGCGTGATATCACTAAAATTAGAAACACCTTATCTAAAAATGATGCAGAAAAACTGGTTCATGCCTTTGTCCTGTCTAGACTGGACTATTGCAATGGTTTATTATCTGGGTGTCCAAAAACTTCTTTAAAACATCTTCAGTTGATCTAAAATGCTGCTGCCAGAGTCTTAACTGGAGTTAATGGGAGAGATCATATCTCTCCAGTTTTAGCTTCTCTCCATTGGCTCCCTGTCAAATCCAGAATAGAATTCAAAATATTTCTTCTAACCTACAAAGCGCTCAACAACCTAGGTCCATCTTATGTTAGAGTTCTTGTTGTTCCATATTTTCCAAACAGAACACTTTGCTCTCAGACTTCAGGCTTACTTGAGGTTCCTAGAGTTTCCAAAAGCAGAATGGGAGGAAGATCTGTCAGTTTTCAGGCTCCTCTCTTGTGGAACCAACTTCCAGTTTCTGTCCATGAGGCTGACACATGGTCCAGTTTAAGACTGGGATTAAAACTTTCCTTTTTGATAAATCCTATGGGTTGGCTTGGGGGAGTGGTAGAGCAGAGGTTAGAGACGGTGGGCCTGTGATTGGAAGACCACCGGTTCAAGCCCCGGCACCGACAACATCAAAATGTGGGGGGAAAAGGGGAAACACCCACACCTGCCTCCACCCTCATTCACCGCTCTCTGGGCCCCTAAGCAAGGCACTTAACCCCCACCATCTGCACCCTAGAACAGGTCTCTCTTGAAAACAAGTTCTCGTGGCTCAATGAGACTGCCTGTATAAATGAAGGGTAAATAAAAATTAATAAAAAAGACTTATGTTGCCATAGACTTAGACTACTACTTTGACTAGGACAAACTAACCTTTGACTAGGACAAACTAACCTAATTTCCTTAAATGAATTGTTAAAAGTTAATAGTTTTCATTTGATACTATTTCTATCTTAACATGTGATTCTCGACTTGTATCTGTTCCTCATTCCTGTTCTTATCAAACCCAGCCACATGAAGCAAATGGCCGCTTGTCCTGAGCCTGGTTTTGCTTAAAAGGTCTTCCTCATGAGGGAGTTTTTCCGTTCCACTGTCGCCTTCATGCTTGATCAAGATGCAAGTTCTGTGATGTAGTTAAATTCAAAGTCTGATCCTCAGATAAATAGTGGTAACTTATTATATATACAGGTGGTCCCCGACTTACGAGCGCATCGTCATATGAGGTTCCGGACTTACGAGATGACTAACGAACTGTAAAGTTGTACAGAACATACAGAAAATACAGCACTGATATGTGTTTTTAGATGAAAGTGTGTTAGCTAACAGTTTGTAAACAAGTTTCTGAGCATGTTTATGTACTAGTATGTACGTTTGTGTTGAAAAACGAGTGTTCATAGTAGCGCTAGCATAAATTTTCCGACTTATGACCGAAAATCCGGTCTTATGAGCGACACGTGTTTTGTGTTCCGACATACAAGATTTCGTGTTACGAGCACCTCGTACGAACGGAACTCGCTCGTAAGTCGGGGACTACCTGTATATATTTGAATGTTTCTGTTCAGTACCCTAGATTACTTCTGTTGTGACTTGGTGCTATATAAATAAACTGAATTGAACTGAATTGAATTGCAATATCAGGGATGATGGCACAGCATGGCTACACCTAAGCATATAAGCAGTGTTGAAATAAGCTAACAAAGTTCAAGTTCCAATATTGGACAATTAAAGACCAAAACGGGTGGAGTGGATAACACAAAAAGACCAGTTACAATCCTGCCCACTATGCACTGATGAACCCACCCACTTTGTGCTGATGAACCCACCCACTTTGTGCTGATGACCCCACCCACTTTGTGCTGATGATCCCACCCACTTGTCATTCAGGATTATGCCCACAGAGTGGGGAAACCAGTCACAGTGGCATATCACCTCCACCAGAGAAGAACCGAGAAGAGCCAAGTGGAGCTGCACCTATAGTGAAGAGGCATTAATTGAATAGCTGTGGTCTGTAGTCAGTTTGATTCAAGGTGGTTGCAACAGCCTGTTGACTTTCAAAAACACAAAAATGGTCTATCATTTGACAGTTTTGCAGATATGGATCTACAGATTGATGTGTCAGTAGCTGAGATTCTTCCTTATGAGTGCAACAGAATGCATAAACTTTTTGTTTGATGAAACGTCTCAGCAAAAAAAAAAAAAGGAAAGAAACTATCCAGATGACCTGACGGTACACTGTTGGATTTCTACCTGCATTATTGAGCATGAACTGTGGTGTCTTATTAAAGTTTTGCCAAGTACTGTATTTGGAGTAATCTCCAGTGGTCTCTTATCAAAATAGTTCATGAATGACAAGGCTGATTTTAATGAAAACTTGAGATATTCAGTGGCTGTACATCTACAATGCTTTGACATTTGGAGTGAACTCAATTTAAGATGGCTACCACAGCCAACTCAACATAGAAAACACAAAAATGTCAATGATTCTATTAATCGTAGAGACATTGCTCTAATACTTGGTGGGGTTGTAGCTGAGAATTATTCACATTCATGAGCATTGGACAGTGGGTGAGGTCTTAAATTACAACTTTTTGAGTCAATCCTGTCTATCTGTAAGTAAAATATCTCATGAACCGCTGATTGGATTTGAATGAAACATACATAAATTAATTATTGTAAGGTGCAACTAATATATTTTGAAGTCAATCCAAGTCAAGATGGCCACCACACCAATCCATCTTTTTCAACAAATAATAGTGATAATTCTGTCACTTACACAATGGGCAAAGATTTAGTATGGTAATAGCTGAAAGTAATATATAACACACTCTGAGACTTTTTGCACAACATTTTTATGAAGTTTGACCAAAATTGCTTAGTTGCTGTCTAAAACTGTTATGAGAGTCATGATTGATATGCAATCCTTCAAAATATCCTAATCATTATTTTTTTAAATTCAAAATGTACTTAGAAACATTGCTGAAAGACTGTAAACTTTTAAGGAAATAATTGGTTATTTTTGAATTGGTTGATTCACAGAAGATGGCAGTAGTACATCTACAAAAGAACAGTAAATGGTCAACATGAAAATTTTATGTTTTTTGGAAGTTAGATATTTTTAGCATTTATTAAATGAACTGCACTTATATAGTACCTTTCTAGCTGATCAAATAACTCAAAGCTCTTTACACTATAATCTGTGCCCTCATTTACCCATTCACACAGCACTCTACTATTTCTATAAAAAGAATAATCAGTGCTTTTTCACATTCATACACCAATGGGACACACATCTGAGGCAAAGAGGCATTCGGTGTCTTGCTCAGGGACACTTCTGCATGTGACTGCTGGTGGAATCCAACTCCCAACTCTAGCACTGGAGGACAACTCCTCTAACCACTCAAATATTTAAATAATAGATTTACCAAAAAGGAGTAGTTTATTTATACTTTATAAAGAATAAAATTGCAGAAAAATGTCCAATTGAAGATAGCAGTCAAGTTTGTACATCACAATTGTGAGTTTTGTACCTTAAAAGAGAATGTCCAAGATTCATTGCTATTGTTTCACTTCCTCACTACTGTCATGCTACATAAAATCAATTACAATTTCATGTTCTGTTTCCCCTGAAAACTCACTGCATGCCTCAGCGGTCTAAGACATTAGAAGTGGTAAATTGACAAAAGTGTGCTCTCTTTCAGTCCCACTGAGATGTTTAAGTCCAAGGAATAACAGGTATTAATATTTAATAGGAAAGAATGCTATTTCTTGGATGCTGGGAAATTATATGACCTATAGTGATATTTAGCTCTTTGTTACATAAACGCTGAAACATACAGGTTAGGAAAACTCATTTATTGACTTAAGCAGCAATGAAGGCCTAGCATTGCTTGATGGAATGCGACTTGCCCACAGCTTATCTTACCAATTTTAGACTAAAACATTTTATATTGAGATAAAAACAACATTGTCATTTTGGGCAAACTATGAAAGTATTGTTCATATTTTCATGTGACATGGTAAGATGTCACATCAGAGTACTGGTATGTAATGTGTGTACAGTACTGGAAATACAACATTTTCCATCCATCGATTTTCAGATACATAACATAATGCCTGTACAGTTTTAAAATCCCAGATCAGATGACTGGAAACAAAAGACCCAACGACTCAGTAAATGGTTAGAGATTTAATTTGGCCAGGACAGAAGAAGGTCCTGCAAGTGATGAAGAATGGAGAGGATATGATTTAGTGGTTGAGGTTTAAAGATAAGTAGTACATTATTTCTAAAAAAGCTAAGTCTGGTCCTCTGGACATTCAAAAATCTTTCTTACAGGCTTTTGTAGACTGGACGTCTCAGAGAGGAGGATGGAGAGTTCAAGGGTGAGTATGGTGGCAGGGAAGAAGGTGAGTGGCAGGTAGGTATGCAGGTGGCAGAGAGGTAGATGAGTGACAGACAGATAGGCGAGTGGCAGGATAAACTCAGGGTGGTAATTACATGGCACAAAGAGTTCCAGATTACAATGGCTTACTTGGGGACATGAGGAAAAACAGAAAGTCAAAGGTGTTTCCAAGGAACCATGACCAGGAGCACAAGGATAGCACACAGGTTAATAAATCTTCTTACAGTTGAGACTTCCTGAGGGCTGTATATCAATGGTATTAAATGTTCCAGTAGTGAGAAGAACAGACCAACAGCCTCTTATACCCAGGAGCTGATTGAGCAACAAGGTTGGACTCAGCTGCTGCTTGTTGGCACCACCCTGCCACTCAGAAAGCTGAAGAGGACGGAGAAAAACTACAGTCCCTACGGTACTCCCCCTCTCAAGAATTGCCTCTTGGCAATCCAGGGACATTTCTCAGGGTAGGACCCATAAAAAGAGGACATAAGGCTTGGATCAAAAATAAAAAATCTAGGTATCCAAGACTTTTTTTCTGGGTCACATCCTTCCCAGTTGACCAAACTACGGCCCCTGCAGCAAACATCCAATATATGGTGAATAGTGTGTTCTAGATGGTCCTCGATGAGTCAAGGACGTAAAGGCAGATCGGCAGGATGACACAAGTGACTTAAAGAAACTGAATTAATTTGGGACACATTAAAATTATGGTGTATTACCATGTATGTGAGTAATTTAAGCCTGACTGTGGAGGGATCAATGATTCTGTCAATGGGGAATGGAGATATGAATCAGGGGGCCAGTTTTCTGGGGATGTCTATGATGGTGATGTTACGAGTACCATATCTTCTAGCTGATTTGGTAGCTGGGAGTCGAGGACCGGTGCCTGTCAGTGAACCTCTTGATCTGCACTGTCATGTGCACAATGGCCTCCTTAGGTTGTTGCCTGACTTTACCACATAAACAAGATGGAGCTATCCCAAGGAAACAGAAGCCTCAGACTCTTAAGTGGGTAAGAATGGTGGTGAGTAAACCAAAGATGCTTCAAATGGGTTCAGACCAGTGGCAGATGAGGTGAGGGTATTATGAGCATACATAGGCGTAATTTACACGGGGGATAGGGGGGTTTTGACCCCCCCAATAATTTGATCCGGTCATTTCAACCCCCCCAATAAAATGACATCATTTCGTCATTATACATATCTTACATCAATAATTGATTTTCTTTATTCATTCAAATTTTTTAGTAAAATTGCTGCATGTTTTTAAGCAAACTCCCTGAGGACTGACCCCCTCCCCTGCAAATAATTTGGTATCACCCATCCCACCGGCTACAGGAAGTCACGTGAGTCACGGAGCTGCTCATGAAGTTGCCCAGAAGTTTCTACATGCATGTGTCCGAAAAAGGCCTCCTTTGGTCGGACTGATTACTCTGGCTGCCCGCTCCCTGCTATGGATGAACAGGTAGCTGTTTTTGTTTGCAAGATACCACTCATAAACCACACCGCAGATTTTTAAATCCAGCTGATTTCACATTTGGTTCAGCTCAGGAGCCCGTCTGCTGTAGTGAGGTAAGAAATATATTTTTTAAGCGTTTATTTAACTAAATTTAAAGAAAGAAAGCTCCGGTTTGACCCGCCTGGCGCCTGCATAAAAATCAGCGAACTTTTTTTTTTTTAATCCAGCTGATTTGAACATTTCGTTAAACTCAGGAGTACGTCTACTATCACCCATAAGTCAGCGAAGAAATACTGTATATTTTTAAGCGTTTATTTAGCTAAATTTAAAGAAAGAAAGCTCCGGTTTGACCCGCCTGGCGCCTGCATAAAAATCAGCGAACTTTTTTTTTTTTAATCCAGCTGATTTGAACATTTCGTTAAACTCAGGAGTACGTCTACTATCACCCATAAGTCAGCGAAGAAATACTGTATATTTTTAAGCGTTTATTTAGCTAAATTTAAAGAAAGAAAGCGTCCGGTTTGACCCGCCTGGCGCCTGCATAAAAGTCAGCGAACTTTTTTTTTTTAAATCCAGCTGATTTGAACATTTCGTTAAACTCAAGAACACGTCTTCTATAAAGTCAGCTTAGTAATATATTTTTTCTCGCAAAGAAATAATTGTTTTTACCGTGTTTCTTTGTGAAGTTCTTCGTACTAGCTGGGTCCTGTCGCCGCCATCTTGATCAGGACAAAGCTGACGCGTCGCGTGGAGATGACGCGTATTATGTTTATGTTTATTAAATTTGTTCATTTTTTTACAGAAGAAACTATACAAGACAATCTCATTAAATGATAGTGTACAAAGTGTAAAAAAATGAAAGGTAGCAGAAAGAAGAATAAATCTTATTATATCTGCCCCTTACTTACAACAATCAGATTAACACCGAAGCGTATAGTGTACAATTTTTTCGTGTTTATTGTTAATCACAACCCCCCCAATGTTAGACCTAAAGTTACGCCCCTGTGAGCATATTCTACGTACATTAAATGCTTGCTTGAGAAACAAGCATTGTTATTGAATACACACCTTAGGGCAGCTTTCAACTCATAGTTACAACATTCGGTTTTTTCATTAGACTGCAGATGGTATACCAAGGTCAAACTGGAAGAGGCTCTAAGAGCAATGCAGAAAGCCCTCCTTGCTTGCGAGATGAACTGAGATCATCTATCAGTGATGATGTCAAGGAATACCATGGATCTGGAACACATGCTGAACTATGAAAGAATTAAACTTTGGGGTATGGGGTGGGGGGAGAATTCCTATAAAGGAATACATAAGAATATACAGGAACTCCTATAAAACAACAGACTAAACATAGTTGGGGAGGAACATTTCAGCATGGAGGCTGAGCAGGACAGCGCAGGTTTACTTTTGCGCTGTTTTGACTTTCGCTAATCTGACTGTTTCCCATTTGCCAGAAAAGTAAAGATTGCGTGTTCTGTAATCAATATTGTTTTTCCATGAAAATGTGAATGACTCTGTTTTATCTTGATATCAGTCAAATGGACTGAACAACATACATGGATTGTGTTTTCTAAGGCCAGTTGTCTGTGGCAGTCATTTCAATGGGGTTGACTCCTAAAGTTAGTCAGCTGTAAATATACATTTAAGAGGTTTAAGAAGATTTTTTAAAGTGGTTCAGGGGTAAATTTGGTAAGAGACATCCATCCATGCATTATCTTTATCCACTTTCTTCCTGTCCAGGTTGTGGGTGTTACTAATGCCCATATCCTACAGTCACTGTGCAAGAGGCAACGGACACCTTGGACTGATCTTCAGTCCATCCCAGGGATACCTGGACAGGTCTCCAGTCCATAACAAGGACACCTGGACAGGTCTCCAGTCCATAACAAGGACACCTGCCCAATAGTAAAAGCGGAAATTTGGAAGGGCAAGACCGCCTGCGGCCTTAGTTTTTTGGAGATGTGTCTTATTTAAGCGTGGACGTTTTCCTTGCCACAGATATGATGAAATGATGGAATCTAACTGAACAAAGAATGAACCAGGGATAAAAACAGGAATATTTTGAAAGAGATATAAAAACTTAGGTAAAGTGACCATCTTGACTGAGTTAATACGGCCTATGAGGGAAGTGGAAAGCGGTGACCATCGGGATAATGCCTGCTTTGTCTGATTCAACAGAGAGACAAAATTTTCTTGATATAAATCCTTATACCTCCTCGTAACTGTAACACCCAGGTAAGAGAATTTTATCTTCTCAATTTTAAAAGGCCATTTACTAAAGTCAAGAGTCTGCGCCAGGGTATTGACAGGGAAAATTACACTTTTACTCAAGTTTAATTTGTAACCAGAATTTATTCCAAATTCCTCAAGTAATGATAAAACGGAAGGTAGCGTGTCAATCGGATGAGAAATGAAAAGTAAAAGGTCATCAGCATAAAGGGAGACCTTGTGCTCCATATCGCCTCTCCAGATTCCTGAAATTGTGTCACAGGACCGCAAAGCAGTGGCAAGAGGTTCAATTGCCAGGTCAAAGAGCAAAGGGCTCAGTGGGCATCCCTGGCGAGTTCCTCGATGTAGACTGAATGGTTTCGATATCTGAGAGTTGGTACGAATGGTTGCGGTGGGATGTGAATAAATTAATTGCACCCATGTAATGAAATTGGGGCCAAAACCAAATTTGTCAAGAACATTAAACAAGTAGTCCCATTCAACCCGATCAAATGCTTTCTCCGCATCAAGGGAAATAACACACTCAGGAACAGTATCCGAAGGAGAATAAATAATGTCCAAAAGGCGTCTGATATTAAAAAAGGAGTGCCTGCCTTTAATGAATCCAGTCTGGTCTTTTGATATGATGAAAGGAAGGATCTTTTCCAACCTTTGAGCAAGAACTTTGGCTAAAATTTTGGCGTCTGTATTTAAAAGGGAGATTGGTCGATAAGAGGAACAGTGAGTTGGGTCTTTTCCTTTCTTTGCAATGAGGGTAATGCAGGCCTCTAAGAAAGATTTCGGAAGGGATCCTTGGTCAAACGACTCTAAGAGAACCGAGTGTAGGAGTGGGGAAAGTAATGGAGAAAATTTCTTAAAAAATTCAGCAGGGAAGCCGTCAGGACCCGGACATTTGCCAGACTGCATTACCGATACAGCTGACACAATTTCTGTCAGGGATATTGGGATCTCCAGTGCATCTTTCAGGTTGGGTGTGAGTTTTGGCATATTGGTCTTTTCGAAAAACTGAGAAGATAAATTCTTGTTGGTTTGAGATTCTGAAGTATATAAATGGGAATAAAAGTCCTTAAATGCTCTGTTAATTTGTAAATGATCTAGAGTTATGGTGCCGTTCTTTAATTGGATCTTAGGGATGATTTGTTTAGCCGTGGCACCCTTCAACTGATTTGCCAGTAGTTTTCCTGACTTTTCTCCATGTATGTAAAATGATGATTTACTTTTCAAAAGTGATTGTTCTATTGAGTATGTAGACAATAAATCAAACTTAGTTTTGAGTTCTACTTTTTTTGTACAGATTAGGGCATTTGTTTTGAGCATATTGTTGATCAATTTCTTTTATCTGCTGGGCTAAATCAGTTCTTTCTTTTTGAGATTTTTGCCTCAGCCGGGCGGTATATGAAATGATTTGTCCCCTAAGATAGGCCTTAAGGGTATCCCAAACTGTTGACAGTGGGATCCCAGGAGTTCTGTTTATGGATAGAAAGAAGGTTATTTCTTTTTCTATAAATGTAACAAAATCATTGTTTGACAGTAACGTTGAATTGAATCTCCACTGTCTACTCCTTATAGGAATGTCAGGGAGGGACAGAGACAGAGTGACAGGTGCATGGTCTGAGATGACAATACTGTGGTAGTCACATCCACGGACAGAGGGAAGAAGTTTGTTGTCCATGAAAAAGTAATCGATCCTCGAGTATGAGTGATGAACATGAGAAAAAAAAGAATATTCTCTCTCAGCTGGGTGTAAAAAACGCCATACATCGCACAGGCCATACTTAGATAGAAAGGCACGAATAGTGTGGGACGACCTGCTGGCTGTGGCAGGGTTTGTAGAGGATCTGTCCAAAACTGGATCCAACCAGCAATTCAAGTCACCACTGAGTATCAATGAGTATGTGTTTAGGTCCGGGAGCAGTGAAAATAATTTCTCAAAGAAACCAACATCATCCGTATTTGGGGCATAAACGTTAACTAGCACTACTGGTGTGTTGTACAATTTACCGGAAACAATCACAAAACGACCATATTTATCTGAGTTAACTTGAAAAGGTTCAAATGAAATGTCTTGACTGATGAGGATCGAGACGCCCCGAGCCTTTGCTCGAAAGGAGGAATGGAAACTCTGCCCGTGCCATGTTTGCAGTAATCGTTTGCTATCGTCACTTCTAATGTGAGTCTCCTGCAGGAAAGCAATGCCTGTATTTAACTGTTTTAAATGAGAAAGCACCTTCCTTCTCTTGACGGGGTGGTTCAAACCTTTGACGTTCCAGCTTGACAACACCAACTGACCACTCATATTACTAATAATTTGTATAAGAAAGGTAGGTAATACAGTCTAATGTGTTGATGGCTGTGCAGTTCTTGGCAAAGTGAAAGAAAATATAAATTAATGGCAGTGATGGACCCCCCACCCCCCTCCCTTTCCCACCCTGGACAGCTGCAAAAAACAGAAGCAGCAAGCTCCATAAAAATTAAAAATAAGTCTCCTGTCTAACTTTTAAACTAGTGCTCCAGTATCATAAGAGGGAAAAAAAATGTATAAGCACCTCATGCAAGGCCAAAAATGTACACATAGATGTGTGATCACGCACACACATATAAACAAAGTTAAATTAATCCTAATCCTAAATTAAATCTTCAATCAGTCCAAGACCAATTCAAGATTCAATTCAAGATAGTCAACAGGTAAACAAGAAGAGGAAAAATGTTAATAGTTCAAAATAATATATTGAAAACATTATATATTTCACCCATTTTTATACATGAATAGGCCTACTTCAATTATTTATGTGCCTAAATACAAAACCAAAAAGCCCCACTAAAAAAAAAGTCTCAGATAATCAGAGTATGGGCAGAGTCCCGCTCATCTGTTCGTCACCTCATGTAAACAAAAGTTTAGTGTAAACATAAACAAAACCAGTGCGGGAACAGCGCGTTGCACATCAGTCAAAAGAAAAGTTAAATATTACTGTACTTGCGCTGTTAAGCCTGAGGTAACTCCTGTCTAACTTTTAAACTAGGGCTCCATTATCATAAAAGGGTGGAAAAAAATGTTTAAAAAAAAAATGTATAAGCACCTCACAAACTAGTTTAATGTATGCAAGGCCAAAAAATGTATACACATAAATGTGTACCCGTAATCACGCACAAACACACAAACAAAGTTAAATTAATCCTAATCTCAAATTAAATCCTAAATCAATCCAGGACTAACCCAAGACTCAGCTCAAGATAGTCAACAGATAAATGAGAAGAGAAAAAATGGTAATAGTTCAAAATAATATATTGAAAACATTATATATTTCATCCATTTTTATACATGAATATTTCAATTATTTATGTGCCTAAATACAAAACCAAAAAAGCCGCAGTAAAAACTAAAAAGTCTCAGATAATGAGAGTATGTGCAGATTCCTGCTCATCTGTTCCTCACCTCATGTAAAGAAAAGTTTAGTGTAAACATAATCAAAGCCAGTGCGGGAACAGCGCATTGCTCATCAGTCAAAGGAAAAGTTAAAGGGGACCACACATTCAAAATTCACTTTTTAATGTTTTTTTTTACTCAACTTTGGGTATTTACTTCATAAAAAAAACTGTCCTTGTGCCAAAAAAATGCACCCAGTGGTTTATTTACTCTAAGTAGATTTATTTAACTGTGATAAGTTAGGTTTCGGTTTGAAATCATCGCGCCTGTGACGTCACAGGCGCGAGGACAACCCACCTCGAACCTGAGTCCAGCCCCTCACCTAGCAACCCCTGGTTAGGCTCAACCCACTTCTGTATTAAACACATGACTGTTGTTTTTCATGATTTCATCTCATCTTTTGTTTATATGTTCTTAATTTCATGTGTACAGCACTTTGTTGCAGCTGCGTTTTTTTAAATGGCGTTATAAATAAAGTATAATTGTTATTTTTATGTTTTAGTTCAATTTTTAGTGTATTTGCGATCGCTCCCAACGCGCAGCCGGCATAAATTAAACGTCCTTATATTCCACTCGCTGGTTAAGGACTTCTGGGCTGTAATCCTCCACGATCCGCACCGGTTTCCCCTGGTATTCAAGTTTACCTCTGCGTCGAGCCTCCCGGATCATGAGCTCCTTCACCTGGACCCGGTGCACTCGCAGGATAACCGGGCGCGGCCGCTGGTCCGAGGCGGGTTTCGGGGCGAGGGTTCGATGGGCCCGGTCCAGTTCGGGTGGAGAAGGAAGCGTGTCACGCCCGTAGATGTCGCACAGCAGGTTGGAGAAGAAGTCTGTGGGACGTCCGCTCTCAATAGACTCCGGTAAACCCAGAACACGAATATTCTGCCGTCTGCTTCGACTTTCTAAATCCGCTAGTTTAGATTTTAGTCTGGCGTTTTCCTCCTGGAGAGTTGAGCAGGTGTTTTCCACCTCCGACATGCGCTGGCTCAGGTCGTTAGTGACAAGTTCCAGTGATGACACACGCTGGCCGTGTTCCTCCACCGCCAGCCGAGTCTGGTCCAGTTTGAGATCCAGCTGATTGAAAGTTTGTTTGAACTCAGCTGACAGCGCCGCGCGGTGCTCCTCCAGCAGCGAGGTAATTGCCTCAAGGGTTATTAGGCCAGCGTCATCCTTCTCAGCGTCCTTCTTCGATCTTGTCGACTTTTGAGACATTTTTAATTTAAAATCTTTAAAAGAGATGTTTGATGGAAGTTGTGTGCGTGATAATAGGCAAAAAAAATTAAATGTAGAGGGCTTGGTGGTGCTAAAAAATAAGTTTTACCCGGAGCACTGGCAAGTGCAACTCACTCCATCTCACGACCACACCCCCGTCACTTTGTCATGTATTTTAAGGTGTTGTGTGTAAGTATGACTGTGAGACATTCAGCTGTTTTAATCTCATTGATATGCAACGTCTTAGCAGTAAAAGCTTGATTTCATCCTTACTCTGGCTACGTTCACACTGCAGGTCTTAACGCTCAATTCGGATTTTTTTTTTTAAATCCGATCGTTTGGTGTGAACGTTCACACTACATTTTATATGCGACCTGCATCAGACTCCAGTGTGAACCATCTACATTGAAGAAGCGACCTGCATGCGCAGAAGAAAACGTGTCTCAGAACGTCATGTGACACGCAGTACCCTGTGTTTGCGGAAGTAAAGGTGGACGCGACAGTTTTCAGTGTGTTCGGTAATTTTGAAGTTGTTGTCCAATCGGGGAAAGCTAAACATCCAAATGATTAAAGGCAAAAGAAAACTGAGAAGAAAGCAAGCAAAATTTTTAGTGATGGCGATTTTTGGAGCTGGACGTTTGAATACATCTGTCAGCGCCTGTCTGATCGCCTTTCCCGACAAGACACATCTCCGCCGGCCCGAACTGTGACGTCGGTCTCACATCGGTGATGCAAAAGTCAGATGTAAGTCACATGAGCGTTCACACCACAGTCGCTTTGAAAACATCAGATATATATCCGATTTAAAACCACATACTGAAACGGCCTGGGTCGGATTTGAAAAAATCGGATTTGTCGCGTTTAGACTGTCATAACAAAATCGGATATGGGTCAGATGGGGCAAAAAAAAATCGGATTTGGGTCGGATTTGCCTGCAGTGTGAACGTAGCCTCTGATCAGTCCAGAGGAATACTTGGATCATGTAACATAAAGTGGGTCAGAAAAATAGTCAACCTTTGGGTATTTATTCTCTTTTGTTGCCTTAAGTCCGAAGATTTTATTTTTTATTGATTTTTTTATTTAATCATAAAGAATGACCCTTGTGTTCAATAATGTTTAAATCAAACCAGAAATGCACAGTTGGTTTCATGTCTGGGCTTTGACTGGTTCATTCCGAGACATTTAACTGGTTCTCCTTTAACATGTGCAGTGTTGCTCACTTGTGTTTTAGGTCACTGTCCTGTTCGAAGGTGAACTTCTGTCTCTGTTTTAAATCTCTGAAAGCTTTAAAGTTTTGTATCGTCTTTTCTATTTTCAACTCATATCAGTTCCCCAGTCCCTCTTGATAAAAAAAAAGAAAGAAAAAAAAAGAACACCACGACAAATCAAAAAGGCGTTCAATACAAGATCAACTGGACTTTATTTGTAACAGAAAACGTTTCGACTCCCATCCAGGAGGCTTTCTCAATTCCAAGACATCACAATGCTTTTCTTTGGTAATGGTGTTCCCAGTATGATTAGGGGAGTTGCACTAGATTTAGTGTTGCCTTTGATTTTCCCAAGTTCCCATTTAATCTCATCTGACCATAACATTTTCTTTCACGATGAATGAATATAATGAATATATCCCACATGGTCTTCCTTACTTTTTTCTTTAGGCAATGTTTTATTTTTCCTGTCATTCTTCCATAAAGCCCAGCTCTGTGCAACTTATTGTGGTCCTAAAGACAGATCTTCCCATGTTTGCTTTGAGTCAACTCCAACGTTCATCTCCAACTCAAGGTTATCTTTGGCCTCTTGTTTGCTACTCTGATTAGTGTCCTCCTTACTCAGTTTCAGTGGAAGATACTTCCTTGTTCCCTTTCAGTTGGTCTCTCGGTGCAACATACTTGCTATGGGAATTGAGCCCCCGCGCGATTACCTATCTGGCCCTTTCCATGCTGAAAGCTCGGTGAAGTGCAATTTTGGAGAAAGATGGAGGGGCGCAGGCCGCTTAAGTACCCAGAGGGCGGGGCCTCTGGTGCGGCGGTGACGCCCCTAGCCGTAAAAACGTGAGTATATTCCTTCAGGTAATCGTACGGGGGCGCAATTCCCATAGCAAGTATGTTGCACCTCGTTCCCTTCCTTCAGGAAACATGAATTATGGTGCATAACTTTCAGTTTGCTGTTGTGGCATACGTTTTCCATTGTCTGAAGGAAAAAAACAGTCCAAGTTAAGACCTGCCTCCTTGCATGCCAAAGTTTTAAACAAAAATCCTGTGTTTATTGTTAGCACTTTGAGGATTATTATTATTATTATTATGAGGAGTATTATTGTGGGTGACTATCAGCAACAACTACAGACAATATTAGCTCTAAATCGTAAAAGTGACTGTTATAGTCATTTTTTGTGTTATTTTAGGGATACTGAGAAGAATACATTAAATTATAACAAAAATAGGTTAAACCGTGTCATCTGGACCAGTTTTTTTAAGTAAGAAACATTTTGTACCCCATCCAGAGGACTTCCTCAGTCTACAGCCTGCCAACCAGATAGGTAGCCTTCACTACTGTGTTTTGAGCCAACCTCCTGTTGGAATCTCAAATGTAGACTTTTAGCACGTGCAAAACAATCAGTCATCATGTACAACAATCAAATGTTCAGGCTAGATGGCCTAAAACCAATCCAGATGACAAAGTTTAACCATCCATCCATCCATCCATCCATCCATCTTCTTCCGCTTATCCGGGGTCGGGTCGCGGGGGTAGCAGCCTAAGTAGGGAGGCCCAGACTTCCCTCTCCCCAGCCACTTGGAGCAGCTCCTCCGGGGGAATCCCAAGGCGTTCCCAGGCCAGCCGAGAAACATAGTCCCTCCAGCGCGTCCTGGGTCTTCCTCTGGGTCTCCTCCCGGTGGGACATGCCCGGAACACCTCACCAGGGAGGCGTCCAGGAGGCATCCTAACCAGATGCCCGAGCCACCTCAACTGGCTCCTCTCGATGTGGAGAAGCAGCGGCTCTACTCCGAGTCCCTCCCGGATGACTGAGCTTCTCACCCTATCTCTAAGGGAGAGTCCAGCCACCCTGCGGAGAAAACTCATTTCAGCCGCTTGTATCCGAGATCTTGTTCTTTCGGTCATAACCCAAAGCTCATGACCATAGATGAGGGTGGGAACGTAGATCGATCGGTAAATTGAGAGCTTTGCCTTTTGACTCAGCTCTCTCTTCACCACGACAGACCGGTACAGCGCCCGCTTCACTGCGGACGCTGCACCTATCCGCCTATCGATCTCACGCTCCAGTTTTCCCTCATTCGTGAACAAGATCCCGAGATACTTAAACTCCTCCACTTGGGGCAGGACCTCCTCCCCGACCCGGAGAGGGCATGCTACCCTTTTCCGGCTCAAGACCATGGCCTCGGATTTGGAGGAACTGATCCTCATCCCGGCCGCATCACACTCGGCTGCAAACCGCTCCAGTGAAAGTTGTAAATCACGAACTGATGAAGCCAGTAGGACCACATCATCTGCAAAAAACAGAGAAGCGATTCTAAGGTCACCAAAACGGATCCTCTCAACACCTTGGCTGCGCCTAGAAATTCTGTCCATAAAAGTTATGAACAGAATCGGTGACAAAGGGCAACCTTGGCGGAGTCCAACTCTCACCGGAAACGAGCCTGACTTACTGCCGGCAATGCGGACCAAGCTCTGACACCGGTCGTACAGGGACCTAACAGCCCTTATCAAAGGGCCTGGTACCCCATACTCCCGGAGTACCCCACAGAACCCCCCGAGGGACGCGGTCGAATGCCTTCTCCAAGTCCACAAAGCACATGTAAACTGGTTGGGCAAACTCCCACGCACCCTCCAGGACCCTGTTGAGGGTGTAGAGCTGGTCCAGTGTTCCACGACCAGGACGAAAACCACATTGCTTCTCCTGGATCCGAGGTTCGACTATCCGACGGACCCTCCTCTCCAGAACACCTGAATAGACCTTACCAGACCTAACCATCTTTAGTTATTATCTGCCTGTATGATTGCGCTAACAACCCTTTTTCTGAATTATATTACAACATTCATCATCATTGGGGGTGCGACGGTGGAGCAGTGCTGGCAGAAGACTTGAGACCAGAAAGTCTCAGGTTTAATTCCCCACCATGCCCACGTTGTGGTGTTCTTGAGCATGACACTTAATCCCCACCTTAACCTCCGGGCACTTAAATAGCCGTTTGCTGCTCCACCTGCGTGTATCTCACATGTACTGGGTCAATGCAGAGGACAAATTTTGTCATTTGTCATCATTTGTCATTTGGACATAAGTCGAAGTCAATACATAGCACATTTACATTTGTTCAAACTGTTCACAGCAAAAGCGTTGTAATTTACCGGATAACGCTTATTTATCTTATTCATAAGTATCTGGTTACTAAAATTTTTCCATACTGTACATCAAATAGGTTGATGAAACATGTTTTCTAGCGTTGCTTGACAGACAAGGTGGTGGCCCTGCAGTGGAGTTATATCTGAACAAGTACCTCTAGTGCATAATTACACAGCCTCTCCATGTTCACCACCCGTAGGTGGGGTAGTGACAGCAACACTCCTCCCCCACTGGCAGCCAGCTCGCGCTCAGAGTAATAAGGCATGCCCCACACATGAACACATCCAGCACAAAGAACCAGAAGAAACAGCATGAAATTAAGATGGTCCGTGGAAGATAAACCGCAATGTTTCTCTACTGTTGTGAGCATCTAAAACTCGTTCATTGTAAATTATTTTAAATTTTTCGAATGCTCCAAGGCGCTGATGGATAAATATAAATGCAGAGTCTGATTGGGCGCTGCCGACTGTGGAGAGAGACAAAGACAGCATGCTGAGTTTGGTGACGTTGTGGTGTGCACATGCACTTGTGTTCAAAATGATTTACACTGTGTGTTCACACACACACATCTACTCTCCACATGGGGTGACCCACCAGGCACAGTACAGCAGCCTCTTCAACGCCTCGTAGACAAATGGCTGCAATTTGGCACTTGATAAAGCTCAGTGTAAACAAACAGTTTCACCTGCCTCCATTAGCTGTAAGAGCACTCCTCCAGCCGGTGTGCACGAGCAGGAGCGCTCAGGGGTTTAAACTAAATCCTTGTGGGGATATTGTAATGGTTTGTTTTTACAGAAATTTAATAATAATAATAATAATAATAATGAATTCAATTTATAATGCACTTTTCATTAATAAAAATCTCAAAGTGCTACAATGTGTAACAAGGTAAAGGTAAAAAATAAAACAAGTGATAAAATCAAATAAAATCTATAATAATATCGACTAAGATCAAAGATAAAATCATGTAGATTTAGGCTTGCTTAAAAAATAAATAAAATAAAACAAGTGATAAAATCAAGTAAAATCAATAAAGATAACAGCTAAGATCAAAGATAAAATCATGTGAAAGCAGAATAGGCTTGCTTAAAAAGAAAAGTCTTAATGCCGATTTTAAAGTCAACCAGTGACTGTGGAGCTCTCAGGTCGTCAGGGAGGGAGTTCCACAGGCGGGGGGCAGCCACACAGAATGCTCGGTCTCCCATAGTCCTCAATTTGGTCCGAGGAATATGAAGTAAATTACTGTTCTGTGATCGTAGAGACCGGGTGGATGAATATGGTGCAAGAATGTCCTTTAGATAGTCAGGTGAAGTTCCGTGCAAGCATTGATGTGTAATGAGAGCAGTTTTGTACTGAATTCTGTAGGTGACAGGAAGCCAATGGAGGTTATGGAGAATGGGTGTAATATGATCAAATTTGCGAACTCTCAACAGAATCCTAGCTGCACTGTTTTGAATATATTGAAGCTTCTGAATGTTTTTGCCAGGGATACCAATAAACAGGGAGTTGCAGTAGTCGAGCCTGGAGGAGACAAAGGCATGGACAAGTTTCTCAGCATCAGGAAAAGTCAGAGATGGGCGAAGTCTGGAGATGTTTCGGAGATGGAAGAAGCAGGTTTTAAACAGATGCTTAATGTGATTTTCAAATGTGAGATGAGAGTCCATTTTTATTCCAAGATTTGTAACAGAGGTGGAGAGGGGGATGTCTTGACCAGAGAAGGAGATTGTTGTTAAAGTTGATGTTTGTACCTGGTGAGGGGTGCCGATCAAAATGGCCTCGGTCTTGGAGCAGTTCAGTTGAAGAAAGTTTTGATTCATCCATGCCTTTATTTCCTCCAGGCAGGCAGAGAGAGCAGTGAGTGCAGTGAGAGCAGTGAGTGAAGATGGAGATAGGGATGATGATGATGCTCCAGTCCTGATGTAAAGTTGTGTGTCGTCGGCATAGCAGTGAAAGGAAATGTTGAACTGATTAATAATTTGACCCAAAGGCAGCATGTAAAGGGAAAACAGCAGGGGCCCCAGAACTGACCCCTGAGGTACACCACAGGAGACACCGACTGTCTGGGAAGTGGCATTGCCAAGACTGACACATTCCAGCCTATTGGAGAGGAAAGATCTGAACCAGTCCAGGACAGTGTCACAGAGACCGACCTCCACATGAAGACGGTGGAGGAGGATACTATGGTCCACAGTGTCGAAGGCTGCAGTGAGGTCAAGGAGGACAAGGATGGAGGGAGAACCAGTGTCAGCAGCCATGAGGACATCATTTGTTACTCTCAGCAGTGCAGTCTCAGTACTGTGAGCTGCTCTGAATCCAGACTGGAACTTCTCATACAGAGAGTGTTGCTGTAGGTGGTCCTGCAGCTGAGTAGCAACAGCTTTCTCCAGCACTTTGGACAGAAATGGGAGGTGGGAAATTGGCCGGTAATTTGAAAAAATGTCGGGATCCAAATTAGATTTTTTCAGAAGAGGCCTAATGATGGCAGTTTTTAGAGGCAGTGGAACATGACCAGATTGTAGAGACTGATTTATTATTTGTGTGATTAATGGGCTAATTGCAGAGTGATTGGATTTTATGAGAGATGAGGGGAAGGGATCCAGGGCGCAGGATGAAGGCTTCATTTTCTTGAGGATGGTCTCCACCTCACTCTGAACAACTTCATCAAAGCTGCTCAGGGTCCCAGAAAGCAGACGGGTAGATGGCACACTAAGATCAGGGAGGTTGTGGAGCTGGGATCTGATAGTGTCAACTTTGTTTTTAAAAGATGAGAGGAACAGGTCGCATTTTTGAACAGAGACCTTATGAGCAGTGGCGGTTCTACACACGGGCCCACGCGGGCCCGTGCCCGTCTAAAATGGACCCTGGCCCGCCCTGTGGCCCGCCCTCCGAGCAGAAGCGGAAACAATGCTCAGCACGGACCCTGGTCCGCCGCCCGCCCTGCTTCCGCCCTGCTTCCGGGGCCCGCCCTCCTCCGAGCAGAAGCGGAACTGCGTCAGCACGGACCCTGGTCCGCCGCCCGCCCTGCTTCCGGGGCCCGCCCTCCGGGCACAACATTCAGGTAGTTGTACCTTTTAGTGCGTTACACCACTGCGAAGTGCGAACAACGAAAAGAAGAGCGAGCGCGAAGACGGCGAAGTTACCGAGCGTTATCCACGAGTACCACTACAAATACAAACAATACAAGGTAACAATTCTGGTCAAGAAATGATGTTGTTGGCTAGTATGAATTATAATAGCAGCCTATCAGACCAGGCGTTTATGTTGTATGCTTCTAGCTAACGCTAGTTATCTTACAACAACACACATGCTTCTAGCTAACGCTACCCGTATTTCGTCGGAATATAACACACAGTTTTCTTTTGTTAAGCTCAGGAGACCGTGTGTGCTATAATGTCAGCTAAGAAATATATTTTTTCTCGCAAAGAAACAATTGTTTTTACCGTGTTCATCTAAGATGGACAAAATGAAGAGAAAGATGGACATTACATCTTATTTCTGCACAAGAAAGACAAATAACAGTGAGGCAGACATTGAGACAGAACCAGATGGAGGTGTTGAGAGAGCTGAAGAAAGGCACGTTGAGAGCCCCACACAGCCAGAGGACTTGGAAGACACTGGTTTTCAAAGAGAGGGTACAGGGACGGAAAGAGAGACACATGAAGATCCTGAAATGGAGACAGCTGAGACTGAGATACAAGCAGCACGTGAGACACAGATGGAGAATATTTGTGGATCCACAAGCACTGGACCATCAGGTTTGTGATGTTCAAAAAAAATGTGTTTGTTAATGTTAAGTTTTCTGACACAAGTTGAGTTTGAATGAAATATTATTGCTGGCTTTGTTAAAAAATAGTCAAGTCAAGTCAAGTCAAATTTATTTATATAGCACAGTTAGAACAGATAAACTGTTATCAAGGTGCTGGATGATGTTGGTCAAGAAATCTAGCTTTAGCTTATTTGCAGTCTTGGTCCTTTGTCAGGTTTTAGAATTCAAGGAAAGAATGTACAGATCTCAAAAATGCAATTACCGTATTTTCCGGTGTATATGTTAATTTACATATATTTGGTTTTGCTTTCTCCACAGACATCAGCAAATGCAAAGAAGATCCACCGATGCAGCCGGACCTAAAGTTATTTCCAAGAACCTTGATGGGGGACAGAAGGAGGAGCTTCAAAGCAGCTTGGTATCACATTCACCCCTGGCTTGAATATTCACAACACTTGGACTCTGCGTATTGTTACCCTTGCAGACATTTTAGCCCTCCCAACAGCTCAGACACTGTGTTTGATTCCCCAGTTGGTTTTAAAAACTGGAAGAATGCATCTTACAAAGATGCGGGGTTTGCAATGCATGCGAGGTCTGAGCTCCATAAACAAGCCATGGTTACATGGAGGGAGTATCAGAAAGCTGCAGCAGCTAATGCAACACTGGTCAATGTGTTAAACAAGGAGCACAACAGACAGGTTAAAGAAAATCGTGAATATATAAAAACAATAGCGGAAGTGCTTTTACTTACTGCCACTCAAAATTTAGCTCAAAGAGGGCATAATGAGTCTGCAGACTCAGACAATAAAGGGAACTTCAAGGCAATTTTGGAAACGATTGCTAACCACGACAAAGCTATTTGTATTACATTACTGCCTATACTGTAGTCATAAAGATGTCTTTATAGTCATAAAGTCACTTTTTTCTCCGAGATTTAACGTGCCCCTCTGACAAAACCTCTGGCCCCAGCTTGGCCCCACCAGTACAACTGGTCTAGAACGCCACTGCTCATGAGTTTGTTTAATGGGATTAAGCAGATGAGTTATTGTGGAGAAGAGCTGTTTAGAGTTTCCAGGGCAGGTGTTGATGATGTTGGAATAATATTTGGAGCGTGCTTCTTTAAGAGAATAGGCGTACGCTTTCTGATGTTCTTTGTACGCTTGCTTATGTACCGAGAGACCAGATGATTTTACACGTCTCTCAATAGCACGGCCAGTTGCCTTCATCCTGCGCAGCTCACCAGTGTACCAGGGGGCTGAACGGGAGAAAGACACCAGTCTTGTCTTCAAGGGAGCATGTAGGTC
This sequence comes from Garcialebias charrua, assembly GCA_038048925.1. Classification (NCBI taxonomy): domain Eukaryota; kingdom Metazoa; phylum Chordata; class Actinopteri; order Cyprinodontiformes; family Rivulidae; genus Garcialebias; species Garcialebias charrua. Next base: position 2,777 of record JBBPBX010004557.1, on the reverse strand, counting down.
CAGAAGCTCCTGGAGAGATTGGTTGTAATAATTCACAGAGTCATCTGCAGATGAGTGATTGACGGCAGTCAGGGCGTGAAGATCAGCAGACAAAACATCAGGGGAGATGTTTTTATAGTCACGGAACTGGATAGGTCGTTTTGGGTTAGAAGACGGCGAAGTTGAAGGCACTTCCAGGGAGATGACCCTGTGGTCTGAGACACCCAGGTCATATACAGACAAGTTATTGATGAGTACAGTGTCTGTAATCACCAAATCCAGAGTATGCCCCCTGTTGTGCGTAGGGGCGTCCACATGTTGGGTGAGGTTGAGAGATTCCAAAAGAGACTTAAAATCTGTAGCCAGAGGGGAAGATGAATTGTCCATGTGGATATTTAGATCGCCAAGAAAAATAGTTTTTACAGGGGAGGTGCAGAAAAAGGTGAGGAGGTCATGCATTTCTGAGTTAAATGAAACATGCGGTTTGGGAGGTCTATAAATCAATATAACGTTCATCAGGAGTGGGGCTTTGAAGTTGAAGGCCAAACATTCGAAAGAGGAAAAATTATGAGAAGACAGATGTGACAATTTTAAATTACTGCGGTAGATTACAGCCAGACCACCACCGCGGCCAGTGCAGCGGGCTCTCTGCAGATAACTATATCCAGAGGGACAAGCTTCATTCAGAGAACTGAACACGTCTGGTTGATGCCAGGTTTCTGTGAGGCACATGAAGTCCAAGTTTTTCTCCAGAATGTGATCATGAATTAAACATGATTTGTTCGATAGTGATTGTACATTGAAAAGTTCTATTTTAATGCTAGTTGGTGTAGGAGCGTTTTGAACCGGTTTGAGCAAACTGAAGTCCACTCCACGTTTTCCTTGCCACTTTGGGCGCTGTGGACTACAAGGGACTACAGACGCAGCGTCCTGATGACGTAGTAGAGGTGCGACACGTCTCCCGCACGGAATCAATTCAGAGCGAGAGTAAATGGATTTCCTTCGCGAGCCTCTATGGATGTAACGAGGTCTGCGCAGAAGTCCCAGTTGTTTGATGATGGAAACAGAAGGTGGAATGGAGCAGTTGTTAAGTCCAAGCAGCTGCGAAGCGGAGTAGGTCAACATCGCACCAGCCAAGCCGGGGGAAGCTAGCCGCTAACAGCAGACCCACGGCTCCGAGAGAAACAACCAAGAAGCAGTGAGATGTAACTCGGTTGAGCATCACTTGAAGAGGAGCACAGGAGAAAGTCCAGAACAGTCCAGATGACACAGGAGGTTGACAGAGGCAGCAGGTAAGCAAAACACAAAAACTGCAGTGACAGGAGGCAGACAGCCCAACATTCCGGTTAGGAAGTACTAACTAAGCTGTCCGTAAAGTCCTTATTAAAAAACCACTGAGCAAAATAAGTCCAGATAAATGTCCTAAAAAAATGTCCTAAAAAATGTCCAAAAAATAGCAACAGTAAAATAACTATTTAGCGTGGAGAAGCGGCGACATCACGCCAGCGTCCTCTCCAGCTGTTATTCATATACATCTAAGGTCTTTGTCAAGTTGCTGCACAGTCCATCCCTTTTCTTGCTGAGTTTCTTATATTGTATCAGTCATGATCCAGTGTGAAGAGACCTACTGTAAGCTTTCTTTAAAATATCAAGACCACCTTGCTGTTGCTTAGGTGTCTTGTTGGCATTTTTCAACTAACAATCAGGTATTAAAAAATATATATTTATTTGTTTTCTCACACAATAAAAACAATATGTAAGTTATTTCTGGTTCTTCTAAAATGCACTCCTTTATCCCACTGTTGTTGTCCATCAACACAATGTGACTCTTCTGAAAACCAAAAAGTAATCAAATGTTTTTCTGCACTAGAGTTCTTGTCCACCTTCGGCACATCCTACAGTAACATGCCTGAGTGTTTCTGGAGTGAACTGGACTCATAGTTACTCTGACAGTTTAAGGAATAACAAACTTGGAAAAAAGTGAGTTTAGTTCTCTGCTCCTTTGCTGATGACCACCCACTCAGACACATAACTCCTAATAAGATGAAGCCTCCCAGGTAGCATATAATCCATCAAGCTGTGCTTGGCTTATTGCCATCCCTCTGTCCCTTGGTGCAAAACCTTTCAAGTTGATACTGAGGCTAAAATCTGCCCATTACCCATGTTTATCTTGAGGCTGTTTTTTTTATATATATTTATTTATTGTATTTCTTTAATTCAAAGGAAATATTTATGTCTGGTTGGATTTGACAAGAGATTCAGTGAATGGGGAAAAAAAGTCAACTACTGTAAATCATTAGATCAGGCAAAATTTGGGTGAAAAAAATTAATAAATTGGGTTTTCTTTCTGAGGCCTAACCCTCATAAAGGAAATATTTATGTCTGGTTGGATTTGACAAGAGATTCAGTGAATGGGGAAAAAAAGTCAACTACTGTAAATCATTAGATCAGGCAAAATTTGGGTGAAAAAAATTAATAAATTGGGTTTTCTTTCTGAGGCCTAACCCTCATAAAGTACTGTAAATGCATTTTTTAGTAGATTATGACAAAATTATGGACAGAATTGCTTTTGACAGCTGCAACCAACAGTACTAATTTTAAATCTAGAAACAAAAGTCATATTAATGTGCTCTCTGTGTTTCATCCGTATTTGCTGTTCTGTAACTTTAGTTGTCATAATTAACAGTTTTGTCTTTCACAGCCTTTGTCTTCAGTCATGAAGGATATTTTTGGGAGAATTTCTCAGCTCTCAGCAAAAATACAGAGTGGAAGTTATTTTGTGCTTGTTTTCTAATGAA